>JASANG010004068.1:0-141332 GCA_030248215.1 Enoplolaimus lenunculus
GGTCTAAATGCAACGGGGTTGCTAAACTGTTACGAAAATTACTGAGTGAATTTTGGGGGAACTGTTGTTGGGAAGCATTACTTAGCAAAGTAACATAAAAACTCTCGTTGTCGTAATGTTGCATTTTATTTAAATTGAAATACAAAGTCAAAACAGTAACACGTTTAACAGTAGCATACACTATTTATATAATTTTTGATCGCGAATCTCACTGTTTGGATTTCATTTCTTCAGTAGCACTACGACCAGATGTTCCATCGTCAACATCATTAACACCAGCGCTATTTTGATCTTCATCATCGCTCTCGGTAGCGCCGTCGCGCCAAAGTTTTTTCAACCTTTTAATTGTAGCCCGCCTAACGTGTGAGCTAATGTGCATACATGCTTTGTAGTGTAAGTTAATGACAGCTTCGTGAAAGAACATATCGATCACATCAGCTTTGTCCATTTGACATCCGCTCTGGTGCGCTGAACCATATCGGCGCACCATTGGATTTTCACTGCTGCATCCCCAGCAGTTTGCATACATGAGCCGTTGTATTGCGGTTAAAATATCTTGATCGGAAAACCGAAGTTGTTGAAAATCACTGTTAATGTTTGCCATTAAAATATAAAACAATCTGTTCGATGGATAAAGTGCAAAATGATGTGGCTCACTATTTGTGCTTGCTTTTATACTGTTTAATTGCGTCAACAAGATGTTTTTGCGGAATTTTTTGTAACTCAGCTGCATAATAAGAGCCAGTCATTGGTGTCCCTAACATATTTTGCAGTTTGTAGGTGGGTGGATAACCCATGCGTCTTTGTACAATCTCATATAGTTCGTTTGTCCAGTTCTGCTCAGTAGACTTTTGAAAGCTTGCTTTCCCCAGAGAAATTCTAACCTGATCTCCCAGATCAAAACTAAACTTAGACTTAGTTTTAAACAGTTTCTTTCTGCTGCAACTGCTCACACCCAATCTGCTTGAAAAAGCTTCTTGTGGAGTAACTCCGAGACTACGGTGTACAGTATTGTTATAAGATGTTACCAATTGTTGCAAAGCATCAATATAACGCAAACTGTGTGTATAGGAGCAATATTTTAAAATTTTGCCACGCAACGTTCGAATAAAACGTTCCGCATAGTTTGCTTTATACGCGTTGTTGGCCCAAAAATGTTTAATTTTGCGTAATTTTAAAAAAATTTCAAATGCGCCCCTGAATTCTGTACCGTAATCTGACCTCACGATTTCAGGTGCGGATTGAGAACGCTTTAAAATGGCAGAAAATGCATCTGTAACAGTTTGCGAAAACTTATTGCGAATCGGTTCAACCAAAGCTTTCCTGCTGAAAATGTCAATGGTAATTAAAATGTTCTGGTGGTTATTGTTATACCGTTTTGCTTTGCGAACAAACATTAAATGAACGTCCCATTGTTCATTCGGCCGACCAACTCTGACTTGTGCAGTTTTGTGACGGTGCCGACTGATATATAAGTTGCTCCGACAACCACCTTTGAACATGGGAAATCTTAATTTGTGGGACTTGTTTCTTAGCTGCAATCCAGAGTTTCTGGGAATCGGTAAACGAAGCGGGCGAGCTTGGATTGTAATAAAGATTTGATAACAGTAGAAATTTTATTCAGACTTTTCATGACAACCACAACAATACAAAAGAAGATATTGTTTTATATTTATCTTTTACACATTTTCTGTATCTGACTGATCAGATGCTTTTGCTGTACCTTCAAGTGACGCCTCTCCGTTTATTTCATCACGAAGTTTTGTCGCCAGTTTTGCCCGCACCTCCATCAAAACCAATCCAAGCATATTTCGACCGGGATACTGAAATAAAAAAGCAACTCTCAATGACCAATATTAGATGAGGAACTATGTATGCACGAAAATATCTGCCAACAACACAAACATGATGAAAGAATACGTTTCAGTGTTTTAATCACTTGAAATTGCTAGATTAATACTTACTTTCTTCGGCGACACTGACTCTGGGTCCATCATATCCAAACCATTGCCAAGGAAGTTGTCGAACGAAGTTGCAAACACCAATGTTGCTTTTGCTGTATCCAACAAAGTTTTTTCATCTCGGGATGCTGTTGAAACTTTGCTAAAACAGCAACCTTTAAGTGGCCGAGCATTTTCTTGTTCCACGTCTCGGGAATGTCTTTCACGGTTTGCATTATTTCAAAACACTTGCGCGGTGAAAATGTCTGCAGAATTACATTGTATAAATCCGGCCTTTCGATAAATAACGCTTTCTGTGCCTCGATATATTGTTGCACACTGCGGTACTTAATCCCATTTATTCTCATTGGAGCAGCGCGAAAGTTAGAAAGGCAACTCCATCCACTATTAAATAACACCAACACTGTTGTATTGTCATCTCCACTTAGAACGTATCTCTCAAGTGGCACCGTTGGTGCTTTTATGTTCTTGATCTCTAAATCCATGGTTGCTCAATTTTTAAAATTTTAAAATGACTAAGGAAAACACTTTCAGCAACTCCTTTTATACTTGCGAACAACGATGATGTCTCATCATTTATATATGCTAAGTCGCTGCACATAGAATTTTAAGTTTGATTTTTTTATTTTTCCAAAACGTTCAATACCCACTAAACAAACGAAAATAATTGAACTCACGTGTTTTGTGCATTGTTGGCAAAAACTTCACATTTTGTGCAAACTGTTGGCAAGAGTTTCCAGCTGTTGGTAACAGTTCTGACTGTTACGTTATGAGCACATTTAAATCTGTTGCATTTTTGTGCAAACTGTTGGTAATAGTTCGAACTGTTGGCAACAGTTGCATTTTGTGCAACGTTTTGTGCACATTTAAAACTGTTGCATTTTTGTGCAAACTGTTGGTAATAGTTCGAACTGTTGGCAATAGTTGTATTTTGTGCCAGCTGTTGGTAACAGTTCGAACTGTTGGCAACAGTTGCATTTTGTGCAAGCTATTGGTAGTAGTTCGAACTGTTGGCAACAGCTCCAACTGTTGCATTTTGGGCCAGAACCCCCATTTTTATACTACTACCCGTTTCTTTAATTGCATTTTGTCATATATATATCGGAAAATGTTTCGATGATGTAAATTTTGTTGTGGTGGTAATTGTGTCATCTACGGATGTGTCGATAGTAAAATTTTTGCCGATACCGATACTGATTTTTGTTTTGAAAATGTACCGAAGCCATTCCAATTTTAATACACGATGCGTAAAAACAGACAGGATGCAACATTATTTCATTACAAATGCGAAGACTTAAATCCAAACAACCATAAAACATTATAATTTTATGAAAACGGTTCATTTGAATTGTTTTTAAACGCAAGCGCACAAGAGATAACAGTTTCCCTAAGTAAACTGACTGATTGATAGCATTCCAACTCACAGTTATGTGCAAAAAATATCTGCAAGGGATCGGCAATTTTAAGCAGCATATTTTAACCTTGATGGCTAATATATTAGCATTTTTACTGTTTCAGAGCTCACGAACTTGGGTACCAAACAGTGTTGTTCAATGATGAAAGCCACACATATGACGAGGCAAGTGTGAAGTTTAACTCAGATAGTGAATGAAAACTTAAAACTATTCTCGTTGAAAGATCGGCACTTTCGTAGTTTCCGCCCACATGTAGCTTAGCTGAAGCCTCTAAGCCTAAGCTTAGACTTAAGTGTTCCGCTTTGCGGGGAAACTACAAAGATGCCGAAAGAGCATCATAGATCTTGCTGTCTGTATGTTTGTAGGTAGACTTGATATGGGGTTTAGAGGTTCATTGTTTTTATGCCATTAATGGTTTATGTTTCGGAACAACAGTGGAAGTTAAATCAAACGCGTTTGTGGTTATAAACTGTGGGAAATTTTAAACGGCAACGAACAATAATCAAAGGGAAATAAATTGGTTGAATATATATGCTGATTGAAGCATGATGTAAATACTTTATGTATGGTATGTATAGAATCAGTATTTCGTATTATTTTCGATGTTTTAGGTTATTACTGCTCTCAATAGGGGGATCGATTGTAACAAAAAAGAAGCAATGCAACTGGCGACTATAGTGGATAAGGAGGTAATATACAGCCACGGACAGAATTAAGTGCAATCGCAGTGGCGTTCCAATCCACGGCTCTGATCGCGTTCGCTGGTTTCTTTGGCGGGAGCAGCCGCAAAAACGAGTCGAATTGCTCGCGATCACTGTGACCATAACCGCTACCGCGATTGCTGTTGTTAAAATTTTCAGTTGGTGGTAAACGCGATTATAACCGTGTTTTCGACGCCACTGTTGTTGCGCCTCTAGACGCAACTGGTCGCAAACAAAGAAAATTTAAATGCTATTGCAATAACGCGAGCACAGATGCAACCGCAATTACTGCTAACTTAATTCAGTGTGCAAAGGGTAGTATTCTTCGTTTCTGCATCAACCGGTACATGTTTGGAATTGGAAACCACGACTTAATTATTGTGGCTTATGGTACACATACCACCGAAAGAACTGCTGTTGCTTAATGATTTGATGGATATGGAAACCTAGCCCAAGCACAGAGGCAACCGCAATTACTGCGCACATAATTCAGTGTGCAAAGGGTAGTATTCTTTGGTCCGACATCAATCGATGATTTGATAGATATAAAAACATATTAATAACTTTTGGCTAGCTCTACGCACCGTGTGATGTAACTATTAAAACTGTTACAATTCAGTTGAACATTCATTTTCAGGGGAGAAGCAGTGTTCGTAGCGGCCGTCGAGATTTATGCGAGAAAACAAAAGAAATTATACAAGTAAGATAGCAAATTTCAGCTATTAGCGACTGAATTCGCAAAGAAATGTTAGCTGCAAAAATTTTGACATATGATTGCACTCACCGTAGTTGAATGGATATGTTTTAATAGCTCGCCAGACATCAGTTCATTTAAAATATTATCGACTAATGTAAGTATTATCAAAAGGCCTGATTTCCAATTCTTAAATTTTATTTTTGCGGGTTTTGATAGTAAATATTAGCAGCACCACGGCATGGAGGAAAGGGCATATGGAATAATGCTTTCGAAATCAAGCGGTAAGCTAAACAGTAAAAACCCAGCGTGTTTTCTGAACTCAAAACTTCGTGAAGATTTGGCCGGGTTTGTTGCGACTGTTTACTGGTTTACTCATACGATATGGTGTTCAGCTTCCAACGTTGTTTTTGCTTTGATTATCGGACAAGTCAGTGCCAAGATTTATCATTTATCGAAATATGTATTATAATTTTTTGTTTTATTTAGAAATGGACGTCTCAACGTGGAAATCATGTCGCGTTACTTGTGGAAGTAATAGATTCAAATATTGTTTCGCATCAAATCCTCGCAATTCGCTTGATCAACTGGTTGACAGAGTGTGTACACCAGTTTCGTAAGTATAAAATTTGAACTTTTCTGAGAAGACAGGAGTTACTGGGGTTTTCCTAGTGGAAAGAAGGGTCCATCTCACAGCCGATCTGCCCACCGTTTCGACCCCGATCGAATTGAACTCTTGCTTTTACCACTCGCTTCAAACGCGTAAAATTTTATATTGGCGAATGATTGGCTACTTCAAAGCGGCAGCAAAAAATTTTGGCGAATGCTCGTAAAGCTGTAGCTTTTAACATAAAATTATAGCTAGTGGTTGTAGAAATATTGTTATATGTAGCTGTTGTTGTGTTGACGTTTCCTTAAATTTGTGGGCCCATTAGATCTGTAGGAATGCAGCAGCTTCGATTGTCCTCATACAGAGGTCCCAGATGGTCACCATAGTTCTGTTTTGCAGGCATGAGAACAGTCGTCGTGCGTCGTGAAAAGTAAACTTGCATCGTGGGCAGGTGTTGGGTACTGAGTTGTCAAGCTTGTGCATGTCGCTGTAGAGTGCATAGCTGTAGCCCGACCTCAGTTGTGAAAGCTTCCCGCGTTTCTTCCTTTGCAGACTGGATTCGTTCGCGTTGATTTCCGATTTCCGGTGGCGGGTAGCCACCTAGCACCACTTGGTTTTTGTAATGGTTTTTGGCCGTGCGGACAGTGGCCGTGTGTAGTTCGATCATTCGCTGCTTTATCTCGGTTTGCGTCAGGCTCTCACGTAGCGTAATTCCGTAGTGCTATAATTTCAGCGCCGTTGTCGAACGCAATCTGCTCTGCGCTTTTCAATGAAACAGTTATTTCGGACAAGGATGTACCAGGGGCCAGCGGTGAACCAGAAGAAACTTTGATTCACAAGATTTTTGTGATGGATTTTAAATTGTGGAAAGGTTTGTTCTTTGTCTAACGCTGTGTGTGTTTTTATCAATTGTTTTTATAGCTTTTTTAGAATTTAAAGATTTTCAATATATATTTGTATGGCTATGTAGAATTTTATTGTACTGAATTTATGATAGTTAGTAATGGCTGGAATGGCTTGGATGTTTCGCTGATTTGTGATACTGACTGAAATATCTTCTTGAAACGCTTGCGCAAAACCCACAGTGGCATGACGCCTTAAACCTTTCCCTCCTCCGGCAACGTCCTTGCCGCTAATGTAACTTTGCTATCTTAATTTAAAAAGTTTGGTTTATATGCAGCGGCACGAACGTGCCTTCATCAGCTAATAATGGCAACTGCGTTGATGGATTTGGAGTATAGGACACGATTTGCACGCCACATGTGTGCAGTAAGTGTTATATTGATTACTGCTTTAATATCGGTAAAACTTGTCATGTTATAGATATATAACCAATTAACAATTTTTATGGGTCCGAAAGGAAGGCTTACAAGTTGAGTATGCTGGCATTATGAAAAGAAACATTGGTTTGCGTCATTTCTCAGTTTTGAAATAGCAAATTTGAGCAAAAACCTGCTAAAAATACAAAAAATATCCAAGAAATTATCAATTTGTAGCCCCTGATTTGGCACTCATCAAATTCCATCTGGGTTTAACCCGAGATCGCATCCGAAACCCCCACTCGAGATTGCGTTAACGAGTTGCCAGGTATAATGTCATTTTTTCAGCTGTATGATCAAATAATGGCTGAACACGTTGAAGACGACCATGAGCACAGTTTATCAATCGCTGCATTAACAGTACAAATATTTACTGTTCCAACGCTTGCGCGACTGCTAATTGCAGAAGAGGACGCTTTGCATCGATTGTTGAAAGTTTTTGTTGCAAATGCTATTAAATACGGTGCTACAGGCGCCACCGTGTCTGTTTCAAGTAAGATAATTTTCGTACTGGTACGTTTTTGTGTGAAATTTATTCATAGATTTTGTAACTCAAAGCCAAACTCAAACCGTTTTAACTTAAATAAACAAAAGCTAATATGAAACGAGCTGAACATACACAACGCATTAGGAAAAAAAATTCATTCCCACTGATGTAATGTAATTTAAGAAATTTCAAAAGACAATTAGGTTATATCTATTCAATCTTGCGACGGAAATGCTTCAAAACTTGGAGATTACGCCATACAAGATGATAATAAATTTCAGCAGGGCAAAACAGGGAATCAAAAATATTTATATTGAAGCTAGACTGCTACAAAAAATTACCAAGCCCGAGAACGCTGTTGTTCTGTTCTTTTTTCAGTTTAAGGCTCCGTGGCTGCGACCTGAATGCATTTTGTTGTATTTTTAAGGACCTGGGCGCTTACAGTTCCAACGCAATGGAATCCCGTTGTCGTTTAAACGATCTATGCATGTGCTGTATGATGTAAAGTACGAGCGTTAATAAAGTGTTCCTTGCGGGGTATGGTATAGGAATAATTTTGCTGAAGCGGATAGAAGGAAATGTATGTAGTTTCAAAACATACATTGTGCGTTTATTACCTGTGGCCGTTGACTCGTAGGCTTTCGATGCAAGCTTTCACATTAGTGTCAGCTAAAATATTTTTCCAAAATGATAAAAGAAATACAGTAGGTTGTACAACTCGCGAGCGAAGAATAAGCAATATCAATGCTATAACTAATGATATTAGGTTTACAGTAAGGAAAACGGTTTTGTTGTTTCAGATATCTTTTAACGTCACCTCCGTCCTTGCCATCTGAGTGGACACCGCAACTGCGGCATGGGATTCGCAACGGAGTGTTCGATTTCATAGCATTGCTTCAGTTGATGCATGTATGTATGATTATATTATATTAAATGTTGAACCTTTTTCTTTTTGTTTCCTCGGTTGCAATGGTTTTTGAGATGGAAAGAGTTAGTTTGGTTTGCTCGCAACTCAGATTAAATGACAGTTGTCATACAATAACTTATAATGTGTAGGTAAAGTATTAATCTTTCTCTCAAAACGTTTCAATTTTTGTTTGTTTGTCACGGTACATTGTAAACTTAGAATTTCTGTGATGTTTTATTGGTAATATATGTGCCGAACGACGAATATCATTTGCCTTCTAAATTATCTCATCGACACTCCCCTATTTCAGGGTATGGATCCAGTGGTTCGTCAGGTAACTCAACACCAAGAATTTGACCCAGAGTGGGAAACTGCGTTCAATATTCAACTACGACTGAATCCGATTTTGTTTTTGCTGCAAAAATGGATTAAAACTGATGTTAGTTTAAGAGTACCTCTACTTACGGTACCAGCAGGGTATAGCGAGGGAGTTTTTCCTGTGGTCAAACTTCTTTTTTTGGGATTGTTGTCCAAGGATTTTTTATTTACGATTTCAATTGGTAACACAAGAAACCCCATTCAAAATTATTATAGGACGTGACTCACCTTCGTCAAAATCCTTACTACACCCATGCACTTCGCCTTTCTGATAAAACTATGACTCACAGTTGTATGCTCTTGTTTTATATATGTGATTTATGTACTGTATGTGGCGGCCAAAACACCATATGCGCCCATGCGTTATTTGATTTACAGTAAACGGTATCATTCATGTTCAGTTCTGATTAGTCTAGACAATTAACTGTGTAACGTAGCCTACATGTTACAATGTCTCCGCGCTATTTAATAGCTACATATTTTATATGTTTTAGAAAATCGTATTAATTGAAACACTGACTCGATTGCTATCGGTGTTGAATCTTCCCAGAGAATTAAAGCGTACCACTATTTCAGGTATATACAGTTTATATGGCTGAAAATAATAATTTTGTACAATTGAATATAGGAAAGAATTAGGGATCGATCGAGCATTAATTTTACCGGATACCGAAACTGCAACCAGATAGTAATTTTCTTACTTGAACAGGGTGTTAACCGGATATAGCGTATAAATATGTGTACGGTTTGTAGTACTTGAATCGTCCATAATTATGTAGTTACTGATTTTAAAGTATAGTGTCAGCTTATGTTTTTGATTTTGCTTCACTATAAAAACCTTAAGTTTCTTGATTTGCCTGGATTGCAGTCGAAGCAAAGTGCCTACTACTTTAATATGTAAGAAGCAGTTTTATGGTATTCGGAACCACAACCACATCGGATACAGAAGTCGTCGGCTTTTTGCCGGTATTAAGCCGGAACCGAATATCAGGTCCATCCATTGAAAGAAAGTGTAAACTATCACTGAACTATCCGTAAAAGCAAATTATAACACTTGGAAAGGTAATTTTCGATACTGTTCTTATTCTAGACAACGGGTGATAACGTTAAGAAATCGAATAGAAATGTTCCAAACTGCCAGACCTGTAGTAGTAACCCAAACTCTTTCCCCCTACTGTAGGGCATGCTTCCTATTTTGTACTTTGTTATTGTATTTAATCACCAATGTCGATTTTGTTTCCTGAAAATCACGAATTTCTTTTTCAGTGTGCAGCAAGGAGATTTTCATTGTATTGCAAAAACAACGTGATGAAAATTTTTTTCATGAATAGTATTTTTCTATTTTCACCTTGTTTTTATGTATTTTTATTGCAGTTGACAAGAAGTCTGCTGAATGCATCATGTACGACGTATCGATTGAAGCAATTAGTATTCATATACCGTTGACAAGGTTCTTTGCAGGTAACGTATCTCGAAGTGGAGTTTTTCTGATTTTTGTGGAATGGAGGACGGTTCCGTTAGTTATAGAATATATAGATGGTATACACTGATATGTTAGTAACAAAGTCGTTAAGATTTTCTGTATAACATTTTGATGTAATACTTATTTACGCGTTCTATTTATTGTGTAATTGAGCATTATTGTATTTAATCACCTTGAGGTCTTTTATATCGACATTTATCTATCTAATTGCAGTTGCTCGCAATAAGCGTAATGTGCGCTATATTACAGTTGCCCCGGCGCATCGGCCGGTGCCATCCAGCGCCAAGTTAGAACACTTGTAGATAACTGTCGACATAAGTTATCATATGCGTCGTGCGTATATGGTGGCTAACGGTTGGAAAATAAACAATCTATTGTGATAGGAGTGGTTTTCAAGCAAGTCAGTTAAGGATTGTATATAAAAACTGAACTCGAAAAGTAACGTGTTGGCCCCCGAGTATTTCTACGCTATATCGTATTCTAAAATCCGACACGTAATACTTTGATTGCAAAATCCAATCGGATAACGTAATACTAAAGTGTAATAGCAATACTGTTAAATAATGATGTCGCATCTTGCATTTGTGTGGTGTATTTGCAACAATAATTGTGTTAATTTAATTAAATTCTGAATGTGTTGAATATGAGACTCAGACAGTCATGAAACAAATATGGCTTGTGTTTCTGTGTGTTTTGTTCAAGTGAGAGGCTGATTTTGTTTCATTTTTGTTGGTTTAGCGCTGTACTTACATGTTGGGCAATACGAAAACATTGATGATTTGACAGCTAAAAAGGTACGAGAATGTTTATTTTAGTTTGTTGTTAAATACATTATATTTTTTAATGTTATTTTTAATCGTATAGAGTTGCTTGATTTTTTCATTGTAAATGCTTTTTAAATCTGATACTATTCAGTCTGAACGTTCGGAGGACTCATTCGCATTATCGTTCATAGAGATATCCCGCGGCCGGGCTCCGGTCCCGGTACTGGGACCAGAGGGTGTCGGGTTCAGGGCCATACGGTACCAGAACACAATGTTCCGTGACACAGTTTAGCGAGAATCTGAACGCAGCACAATCACATATGGCTTCCAATGAAGATTCTAGAACTGTTGTTAGAAAAGAAAGAGTTGGTTCAGTTTCTTGTGAGTTCAATTTCAAACCTGTTTGAATGCATTTAAAACTATATTTTTATAAACTTTAGCATGAATTCTTTCAAAATTGAAAGGTTTCGTGGGATTAAATTCATTTGTCATTATTGCAAGCTAAATGTACTTGGAAATATGTATTTTTTCAGTATGGGTTTCGACCGGTTGAGCTTATGGAATTGCCTTTGCGCGTATTTGTTTTGATAGCACAGATGTCTACTGGAATGTGGAGACGCAACGGCTATTCGCTGATGAATCAGGTAGGATTTTTAGGACATATCTTTAACAAACGATTTTTAACACTATCTGAAATTAAAGGAAGATCAACCTACATCATATCTTGCGAATATCGTGGTTACAGAGTCGTTCAGATTCTATTTAGTAATAACGATTAAAGAAGTAGAAAATAAGTTTTAAGAGTCTGTGAAACGGGTAATGGCGTCTTAACGCCTCAAGGTCTGTATGGTTATCATATCAGTACCTTTCTCAGTTTTTCGCGCACATAGTTACAATCGCTGTTGTACACTACGTTTATACTATCTTAATAAGTTGTTTTAAGGCGTTCAACTACTTAGCTCCACAATGTAGAAGTGAAATGTTTGACAAAGATTTGATTGCGATGCAGGTATTAAAATCCTGTCTTAATAAAACGCTAGTTACAAAAAACGGAATAGTGAACATAGAAGTGGCTTTCAAAATTACTGTAAGAGTTTTAGTTCGTTACTTAACTCAGGTTTGTGGTAGGTTTTATGATTTTTGATTCACTAAAAATCAAACCATAAGAAATCGCATGTGTTTTGAGCCGAAGGAGATTTCTGCAACTGTGTAAATTCTGCCATTCATAGATGCATTAGTTCGCTTGTTTTTCAACCTATCGACTGCCGGTACTTTGATCAAACAAATACAATATTTTACTCAGAGAAGTGCGCGGTCTCCAGTAACAGCTATGCCTGCAAATGCGGCAATGTTTTGTTTTGCAATTGGCATAATATCATGTGCATTTCAGATTGGCGCATCGCTAATTAATCCTGACGAATTTTTGATTCATGTTTTCTACAAATTTGGTCTTGCTAAATGGATCCAGTAGGTTTTTGTTACGGGTGTTCTCTTGGTGGTATAAGCATGTCTCCAGTTTCCAGTATAGTAGAGAGTATTGCCGCGGGCGTTTAGGTTAAAAGCTATGTGTTCTAAAGTTGTATTCTGCTCAAAGCTAACGTTTGGTTCCTCAGAGACACAGAAACGGGTCCAGCAGTGTGAGAGGCCTACATCCCGGAAGGCGCCATGATATAACACTTGAAGAATAGGTTACGCGAAGGAAACCAAACGCAATTTTAGCAGTAAATCGTAATACAAAGTTAAGATTTTAAAAATCTGAGGGGGGCGTTCCACTCTTGCTGTGCCCATAATTCTACCTAATGCCACACAAGAATGGAAATAGTAATCTCTCGTGTTCTAGAGATAACTATGAGGATATTCGTGCGGAAGACGATTTAGCGAAACAAACTGTAGTTCTGGTCGAAGAATGTCTACATTTATTGATTATGATTCTCTGCGAACGGTACACTGAAGGTATTGGCGCCGGTGTAACACAACAACAAAGCATTCAACGAGAAGTTGTACATTTGTTGTCCCGTGGGCCGACAACTTTTTCAAAGCTTGAACAAGAACTCGTTGAAAATCACAACGATGAAACTGGACTAGATCAAGTCATCTCAACTGTTTCTGACTTTAAGTAAGTTGTGCTTTTGTCAGAATAAGTCCGTGTTTTCAAATGTTTATAGCATCTGTCACCACTGAGCGACAGGTTTTTAGACAGACGACCTCCAACAATTGCTGATGTTGAAATTGACACAAATTTATGATAAATCATTCGCGAAAAATTCTCTAAATTTTTTAACTTCATCATATTTTACTGATTGGAATCGAAAGCTACAGGACCTATCGCAAACTAGTGACAAGTGCAACACTTGTTGGAGAATACAGTTCATAAAATGATACTAGCGTTGACAGCTTCCACCATTAATGGCTAACTGCAACTGTTTCAGTGTTGTGTTTAGGGCTATATTACTTGGCATTGTGAACTTATTTTAGGCAATCGACATCCGCACCTGGCCTTTTTGAGTTGAAACCCGAATTTCACAGTTGGTTCAATGTGTTTTTCTCGCACTTCAATCGCACTGACAGATCAAACGTAAGCGATTTTCTTTAAAACTGATAAGTTGGGGTAGTATAACTATGGTCTGTACCTAAGTGGATCATTGAGGTTTAGCCCCTGGAAAGACGTGGGCTTCCTGGAATAGTTTAGACGTCACTTGTATGGGATGCTGCTGAGCTGTCTACGGGCCTGGTTTGGCTTTCATTTTTTCCAAGCTTGATTATTTATGTTGTCAGGCAAGGTCGTGATTGTTTCTATATATAGATGTCTTAATAGATTCTGCAGCGCAGCAATCTTAATTGATTGATCATTTCAGGCAGAAGAATATCGATCAAAAGAAGTGAAAAAAACAAACAACAGACTGAGTACGTTAGTCTTGAATGAATTGAAGTAGAACCACATTTCAAGTGTCTGTATATCAAGTTCGTATAATCTCTACTGCATTTAGTATTGCCGACATAACGCTTTAGGCAATTGCTTTAATGAACACTTAATTTTGTGATTTCTAAACATTATTTAGCGAAGCGAAACTCAAAGTCAAGCTTGAAGTTTCGCGAAGCGCTTTATGTTTTGTACTCAGGTTCGAAAAACCATTGAACCGAGTTTGGTAAACTATTTTGTTTGAAAGGTTTTTATCCGGGAGTATTATCTTCACGTTGGGGTTTAAAATTTTTTAGCCGTTTACTAGCTGCAGGCTAATTACATAATTGGTCAAGCCTAAGTTAGGGCTTTTATTTCAGTAATTATCAGGGTTACAAGCGATTTTATTTCAGTTTTAAACGGTATTGCACGAGAGAAATCTGAATATATCGCATATAAATTTTGAGAAAGAGTTAAACGGATAGCTAGCTGTGAACAAATTTGCATATTACCTTATTTATAAAACGAATTAGGACTTTTTACGTCACTAGTATTACTAGGGTTACGTACGATTTGGTTTCAGTGCTATAGGATTTTTAGTGCGACGAATCTTGAGAAATATTTATAAACATAAACCTTTAAAATATATAAAAGAGTAGATAGCTACTATCCAATTAGCATATTATATATGTAAACTATGGCAGTTGAGTTAGGTATTTTCATTGTTATAAGCGTTTGTGCATGTTAGCCTTTATGGTTTCGGGCATGGGAAATTGAAACATGGGGTTTAGAAGTCTAAGCACTTAAAAATTAGTGAGCTACGCGCTAATCAGCATATCGAATATTGTCAGTTATAGCATTTGAGTGCGTTATATTTTTATAAATATTGGTTTTCGGTGTGCAACACTATGTTCCGTCGGATTTTTGGATAAGGAACACTTGAATATATCGACAAAACTTTACCAATATATTTGCAAATTAGTAGTATAATCGCTAACTAGCATAATATTAACTACTTCTATTATTATTATTATTATTATTATTATTATTATTATTATTATTATTATTATTATTATTATTATTATTATTATTATTGATTATATTCTCAGTATGTGAGTCCGGTGTTCGCTGAATGCGCGTAGTCCCACTACGACTTGTAATTAAAAAGGATCTTGGCTTTGTCCATTAAATAGTATCGTTTTACATTTTAGCTAGAAATGGACCACAGACTGTTTTAAAAACACAACTTCGCTTAGTTTCAGTCGATATACCACCAAGTATGCCTGAATTCAGCGCGCCTTTCAGACCGGTCTTAGCATTGCTAAACTGCGACGTCATGTTACACGTGCTATCGGTGATATTGGAACGTGTGTATGCGAAAACGAGGGTCTATTCTGAGGGTCAACTACAGCGGGTGAGTAAGTGTGTCTCTGTGTAGTGTAAGTTTCCGGTATTTGATCTGTGGATATGTCTGGTTGCCAGAATTTGGCAGGTTGTCATAATTTAATTTTGAAAGTATGTCTTGGCATGTTGTTTCATTGTATATTCTTTATTGTTAGCGGATGAGCCTTTTAAAAGCTTTTTATCCTGGAGTGTTAACCTCGCGTTACGGTTTTAAAACTTTAGGCCGTTTATTAGCTACAGGCTAATTTGCACAATTGGTTAAGCCTAACTGAATACATTTTACTATATTTCCCTAATTATTAGTTACAAGCACTGTAATTTCAGCACCAACTGGTTTCTGAGTACGAGAAATCATAGTAAAATGTTTATGAATCTCCAAAACTGATAATTGAATAGTTATCTAATAGGTAATTTGCATATTAGCTTAATTTGTTAAGCCTAATTTAGGACTTTTTAAATTATTTCACTGATTATTAGGGTTACAAGCAATCCAATTCAGGATAAATGGTTTTTGGTTGCGAAAATGTGACTAAATCGTTTACAATCCTCCAAAACCGATGATTTAATAGTTAGCTAATATCTAATTTGCATATTACTTGATTAATAAGCCTTAACTAGGACTTTTTAAACTATTTCACTGATGATTTAGGTTACTGAAGGGTTTTTGGGTGCGAGCAATCGGAATAAATTGTCTGTAAACCTTCAAGACCGATAATTAAATAGTTAGCTAATAGCTAATTTGCATATTAGCTTACTCTATTGGTCAATACCACTTACATGCTGCCCGTGACGCATCCTCAGTGCGGCTCGGAATGCCCAGCTTCTTTTTTGTGAAGCTATAATTTTACATATACTTATAACAGGATTCCAAGGCCGCGGATAGGGCATCCGAGCCCCGCTCCTGCGAAATGGGAACTTTTGTAAGGCAGTAGTCGCGGGCGCAGCAGCTTAATCAAAACCTCGCGAACGAGATGCCAAATAAGTTTGAATAACCCAATGTTTAACCTGAATTTTGCCGAAGGAGCAAAATTTGTTGAAATCGCACGGTGGAGCGGTTTTGCCGGGGGAACCAGGTGGCCCTAAAAACGTGGGGGCGGTAGGCTCGGCGCTCGCGTTGCAATTCATACAAAAATTCGCTTATGTGGGCCTCGCATGTGAACATAAGAATCAGCTGGGCAACACGTCTCAGAGTAAATTTCGTTTGGCTCATGTTTACAAAGAGCAAAACGTATATATCTGTCAAGTTTTTTTTAAATGCTGTAATCCCGAAGTAAAATTACTTTCAACTGGTACATCAGAGGATCCATCGTCATTACTGTCCACAGTAATCTTTCAACCGGGGAGACGAATATCTCATTAGGGTTCGTAAACCTTCGGTGCTTAAGCTCAAGGGTATGCTGTCTCGGTTGTCCCAGCAAAAATATATGCTTAAAAGCTGTCCCGGCTGTAGTGATGTAGTGTACCTGATTAGAGAAAATCTATAAAAGTTTTGGAAAATTCACAGACAGTGACTATTCATAGTAAAGTGCCGGACTCACGTAATGTAATATGTATTTTACCAGGGTCCTCCGGGGGTCCCAAGTTGGCAACCGGAGTGAAAATCTTGAGCGGGAGTAATTTTCACCGTCAAAAGTACTGCGTATACGGGAAAATCTCATTTAGTCATGTCAGATACTTTGCACGCTTATCTTACATACTGTAAAATTACACTAAATAGTATGTTTGACGTGTGTTTGACGTCCAAAAAAGTTAAATTTTTCATGCTAACAATACTCAACGGGGGGCAAAATCTCGGCTGCGGGGTTTGAACCGGGGCAGATCAAGTTTGGGGTGGCTGGTGTAAATCGTTTAAGTCTCGTGGCGATATGCAGAAGAATAGAACAGAATCGATTCGTCGAATAGTGATTTGTCGAAAAAAATTGGAGAAAACACTAACCGTAGGTGGTAAGTATGAGATAATTCGTTAGTTTTTATGACTTACGATTCAAACACATGGGCAGAATCCCCCTAATTTACGATACTGGTGTTCGTTGCTGGAGGTCAGGGGCTCCACTCGGCCAAAAACCTCCAAACTCGATTTGCCCAGCTGTTCAAGCCCTACAATTGGAATTCTGTCTCCGGTAAGTATTTAATCAATAAAAATTTATATTTTTGGACGTCAAGCATACTTTTTACATAATTGTTCTTAATAGATACGCGTGTAAAGTGTGTTCATATGTTATATATGAGGGACCAGGCATGGCTATATGGGATTTATTTGTTAAAAACAATAATTAAGCCGGTAAAATTTGCCCATCCCCACTCAAGGTTTTCACCCGCCACTCCGTAGTTATCCAGCGAATGCCCAGGGATAACCCTAACGCCTGACAAGATATCAAAAAAAGGCATTTGGTGAATATTCACTTCTTAGAGTGAATGCCGTATAATTTTGAAATAAAAATTTAGGGTCCAATCAGTCGATGGACAACCCCTTTACATAAGGAATTCGAGGCTGATTCTAAACCGCAGAATACAAACCTGAAATGGCATGCAATTAATACTCAGGAAATCGAAAAACTCCGAAAGTTCAAAATCCTACCAGCAACAAATGTCATTAGTTTAATGCTGGGATGCTGGTATTTTGGGCTGACAGGGAAGTATACGTAAGCGCAGTTTTTAACAAGCAGTGTTTTTGTTCAACTTGTTTATAAAAAAAGTTTTAAAGGCGGGCGGCCAGTTTAAAACGTATTCAGATTCATTTGTAGGAATATGCAAAAGTTAGAGCTTCACAGAAGTGAACTTGGGTATCCCAAGCCTCGCTCAAAATACGCCACTGGCAAAACGCAATCGTATTTAGTGTTAGAGATGGCAAACTTAAACATTCGGTCACCTCTGTGTTCTGCAGGGACGTGTGGTCTCAGTCTCGGCAAGTTTTTTGCTAGGTCTCTGTCTCGTTTTTTAGCCTCGACAGGTATCAAACCGAGACCAAAGGGAAAAATTGGTTTTCGTTTTTCTGCTCAACGTTCACAATAAACGGATGTCAATGTCATTTGTTGATTTTTAGATGTGATTTTTTCGCTGTGTAGCCAATCATAGTTATTATATTCCAATATAATTTGTTAAAAACTCATCGTATCCGTGGTTTCATTAATTTATTCAGCTAATTGTAATATTTGTTTTCCTTAGTACGGTTAGCTTGAAAATACGGCTGCACAAATACTTGTTTGCAGCTCCCATTTAAAAATAATTGCTTTTCAACAACATGCTTTTACTTTCTCGCAATACCATAAAACTGAATTTCACACAAGCCCAGGCGTAATTGGGGAGACTCAAGGTATAATTTTTTATCGTTGTTTTACGTGTATTGGACTTCTGTGATCATTTTTCTTGTGCCACTATTCGTAAGTGGTGAATAAAATAGAAAAATAAAGTTTTACGGTGGTTTTTAGTTTAATGCTACAAATTAACCGAAAACTCTGAGCAGATACATCAATTTAATATGCTCGAACAGCACAGAAGTACGAAAAAATATTCAAAGAAAAATGTTTTTATTTTCGGTAACGGTCAAAGATTGACCGAGACCGAAAAGTCTCGGTCTCAGTAGTTGGATCTCGGTCTCGGATCTTGGTTTTTGACCATGACAGTTCACTTTTAGGTTATTTTAAGCCCGATCAATGTTGTGGTTCCGGATAAACTTTACATATTATGTATTAACCCTATATACTTGCCATTTTCTAGGCGCTATTCGTGATTAATATTGCGCTTGATGAAGAAGAAGCGAAGCGTAACTATGTAATTAAGCCAGAATTCTCGGTGCGCGATGACACTCAGCATCGATCGAGTCCCGCGGAAACATTTGTGTTTTCGCTCAAAGCGCATCAGTGGCGGCAGCCCAAACGTAAGAATGACATGGGAAATTTTTTAACGCTGTTCAAAAGAGGATAGAATTACTGCAGATAGTAGATTTTTGCGAATTTTTTCTTTGTCAAATCGAGCGCTGAATATTGCTACGTCAGCATTAATCAGAGTCAGATATGTTTTGCTGATTCTTATTTTTATATCACAGGGCAACTAAGCCGGCGCTATACTTGTTGTTTGGCACCTGATAATGCTTCATGTCAAAAAATTATCGTTTACCATATGCGCTGCAATATGGCTGTTCACGTGTGTTGTTCTACGGTGGCCAATGGTCTTAAAATAATCAAAAAGTGTAGCACCGCCTTTAAATGTCATTTGTTTTAGTGGGGATTCTCGAGTTGATGGAGCGCTTGGTTGGATTACGACACGTGGAATGTCACAGCCAGTTGCTGCGCGTAACCATTCGAGTAAGATAGCACCGTTTTTCGATAAGCTGCTTTGTAATTCGACTTAATGCGAAATTAATGCTTTCTTTTCGTGAACAAAAGCATTTCTGTTGTCCTGCGGCATCTGTAATCGTAGGAGTTTTTTCGCTATATATGGTACACGGACTTTTGAGAAAAATTGACTCAGATATTGCTATTTAACGAGCACCCAAACAACTTTGTTGTTGACCGCAAAATGTTGCGTTGCTTATGCTTTTGAATTACTGATTCATCAATAGAGAAAACTACCGTAGGGAGAATATTATCTTTTTTATGAAGAACGAGAAATAACTGAAAAAATTAAAATCAGGACTCTTAATTTTCATCGCATTAGCAGATTTTCGTAAAATGATTATGCAGTAGCCATGTTTTTCATTAGAAATTCAAAGACGCACTGAAACGAGAGCTACCGCCACAAGCACCTGCTGCTGCTAACGCAAATGGTTTGCATCCGCACGACGCCTCATCGAGTGTTGCGGTCTTTGACACCGATCCGGGTTGCACTGATGCTATAGCTATTCAGCAACAAGAAATCCTGGAGGAACAGCGTCGCAAACAGCGGCATGCTATTGCTCAACAACAACGCAAACGCGCTCTTGAACAAATGAATAAGTTGCAAAAGAATTTTGTTAAGGTTAATGTATATAATCCTGTATTTTTAGGGCCGCAAATGCGGAAAGAGGACAATGAGGACATGGCGCCATGTCTTTTTCTACGAAAATCTTCGTTCTCCGTGGCCGAAGGATCAATCACAGCATTTAAAGGAATTTTAAGTGCTTAAAATATTTCTTACACCTCCTATATATGTCTCTGCCTGATTAAATTCGTATTTGGCTATTAACATTTTGAACGAAACCGAATTTTTTTCGAAACTCAAGCTGTAGCGCTTGCGAACTAAAATCGTGAGATTGGATTTGTTTTACAATGTTGACGTAAATTATGTCTTGTCTTTTTTCTTGTCATACCAGAATAATTATGTACTGTTTTTTCAAACCGATATAACCCGTTTTTATTAATTTTTGGTAGCGCTGTAGAAAAATACAGGACATAACATCACCTGGTGACAGTTGCTACGCGCATTTTCAGAATACGGGTTAATAATTATAGTAGTTGCAATCAGTATTTCATGTGTCTCAGAGTAATTGACAAGTCAATTGTTCTTCGTTCCCAAACTTCTGTTTGTTTTCTTTTAGTCATATTGATTTTGTTTTAGCAACACGCGGAACACTTAAAGGACGAAAAACTAATGGACACTGATTCAGTGGAAATGGATCAGGATGAAAAGTATGCTATTTCACGCGATTGGAAGTGGTTTCTTGTTTGAATTTAAGAGATTAGTTTTTATAAAAATTTTAATTTTTTTGTTAATTCGATTCATGCCGGGCTGTTATCGGAGCTAACTTTTAACACATCAGTAATTTGATGATGATTAACTGTATTATTTTTCTTTGCTATATTGCATTTATGCGTGTTTGCTGAAAGAAATTCATTGTTTTTCAGTATGCCTTCTGTTGACGGCTACCCAGTCTGTATTGGACCTAGTTCTACGCGACTACTTACGCCTCCGGTCGCATCAGTGGTACGATGTATTTTGTGTCAGGAGGCCCAGTCTGTTTCATTCTCCGGTCGATCCCTAGTTGTAGCTGCCTTGATCCAAAAGTAATTAATTATAGTTATACTGTTTTGGAGCAATATTTGTTTAATTTTTCATCTTTCTTTTATTTGTTATTAGCAGAATATTTAAGAGCGGCATTTTTGGATGGTGTACGCCAGGGTTCCAACGAAGTTCCAATTTCAGCTAAAATTCGGATAAAATTTAGGTTCCGATTCGGATTGGCTATTACGATACCGGAATTCTGATTTTTGGCTATGAGTTTTTAAGGTGATGATTGAACTTAAATATTGTCTGTTGCTGCGTTCTTTTGCCCTTAATTTGTGGTTTCTTCTTAGTAAGTATTCTGAATTGTTACTTGAAGAGAATCCAGTACAGCATTATTCCGCTGATTTTCAAAATGGGACTACAATTGAAAACGTTAAGTTTTACCTTCAAACGATTAACAAAATCTAAGAATGAAATTCTATTTCATATCGGCTTGCAGTGATGTTTGCCCCAGAAAGTTTCTCAGATATAGTGCGATATTTGGTTCGACAGTATCCTTACTGCAGTGACTACGGTACTCCATGGAGTTGGTTAATTATTGAAAATTTGGGTCCTGTTATTTAGGGTTTCATAACATTTCATATTTAAAGTGTTGAAATGCTGAAAATCTTAACTGTATATAAAATTAAGGCCAAGCTGATCTATTGGTCTGAGAATTGGCAGACTTCTGTTACTATCGTAAATTGCATAGCGTTAGTAGATCTGTAATACTGTCAGCTATACAAGCAGTTTTTACTGATACTGTGAATACAGACCGATGTAGCAATAAAACATACATGTTACTTTTTAATAGAATTACTAAAACTTAAATTCCGTTTCCGCTTCCGACCAAAGGTACTGCCGATTGGCACCCTGGCGTACGGCGAGTCGTTTAATGTGATTCGTTGTTTTTTATAATTTACATAAGAGCGGCGACACATCGCACCTATATATTGGATTTCGCTATTTTGTCGAACTTATGTCTATGGTTTTCGTATGTTTTTGAGATATCTTTACCGATGTCGTTCAAATTCAATACACCAGTTTTCACTTACTTTTTCTAAGTTTGCCGACCGCATTGTGCCACAAAGCGATCGTCGTAATTAAAGTATGCCATTATTACGTGTAAGTCAATTTGTCACTGGAGACATAATGTTGTATGGGCATATTTACGTTGTTATTTTAGCTCCACAGTTTGTTCGAAACGAAAATTAAACGTCATCAGTGATCCAGGTACATATTTATGACCGTTGATTAAAGTGTAACAGTTTTCTTGCGCTTTTTTATTTTGTTCTTTGTTTTTTGTTGTTTGTTCCACGCCAAAGTTTTCACGTATCAGGCGCGGCATAAGCTATTCATATGAGTACGCCGATATCCTTATTAACTGCTTCTCACATGCTGACTTTACCGTAACATAGACGATTTAATTTTATTTTTTTATGTCGACCAATACCTTTTCTACCGTAGTATATCTCTCGCTGAATTTTGGGTCGGTTGCGCTTTAATGCTGAATTTTTAAATATGCGTAGTATACCGTTTTAGATACACATAATCCGTTGCATATGCCATCAGATTTGTTTCTTGCGCCGCATTTTTCGACATGCGGGCATGCAATGCACGCTGATTGTTGGCAGAAGTAAGTTAGAACGGTGTTTGTTTGTTTGTTTGTTTGTTTGTTTGTTTGTGTGTTTGTATTATTGTTTGGCTGGTTGTTTGTTTGTCTGTTTGTTTGTTTGTCTGTTTGTTTGTTTGTCTGTTTGTTTGTTTGTTTGTTTGTTTGTTTGTTTGTTTGTTTGTTTGTTTGTTTGTTTGTTTGTTTGTTTGTTTGTTTGTTTGTTTGTTTGTTTGTTTGTTTGTTTGTTTGTTTGTTTGTTCGTTCGTTCGTTCGTTCGTTCGTTCGTTCGTTTACTTATTTGCTTGCTTTTTTGTTTGTTGTTTTTTAAAGCAAAACGTAAAATTTGACGTGGCTTTATCAAGAATTCGCTGAAGACTTGGTGTTTGGACAGGAATGTCACGGTTTATTGCTTGAAAGGTTATAATAGCTATAATTCGCATCTGCCTGAAATTTACCCTGATAGTTAGCACATCTGTAGAATATAAGTTAAGGAGCTACGATCCGTTTTAATAGTAATTAAATGTTTCTGTAGCATACCCACCATCACAATGTATGGCATAATTTTAGTTTCTATGATGCGATTCTTGCCAAGGAACAACGCCGTCCATTGCGTAATAGACAGCCTGTAATTTTCGATATTGAAAAAAACGAATACTTATGTCCGTTGTGCAAACGCATTTCGAATACCGTGTTACCGTTGTTTCCTCCATTGTCACAACTTGGTGAATCTAGTCGTAAGCTTGTATTGCGGTCACGGTCGCTTCCAGCAAATGCTGAGCACGGAACCGACCGTCTCAGTAGCGAAGCACAACATGGCGCAACAGAGTTTCAAGATTGGTATCAATTATGTGCTGCTGCAGTGCAAACGAGCGCCGCTGACACTTCGCAAATAGGTGAAATTTGGTTTTTTCGCATTTTACTTAAAGGAATTTGATAGTTCATGTGGAGATTTTTAAAACGGTATCATTACAGTAGTTTAACAATGAGAAAGTTGTGAAATATTACGTTTTGATTCTTGCCACACAGATTTTACACGGATATGAGTAGTAATACCGTGCGGGTGTTAGTACTGATTACATGTTGACGAAACACAATACATTCTTACAGAAATATCGGTTGGCTCGATTGGTACCGGTCTTTCTTTTGCTATTGCATAATATTAAGTAAATTGAAAATATGGAAAAATCTACTTTAATGGCACGTTTTGAAAATGTATGCAACTTTGGTAATAAAATTTAGTTCACAGCTGGAAGGGAAGATAACTACATGGCTTGCAATTTTTATAACGTAGGTTTTCTTTTTCATTTGCAGATAGCGTAAGCTCAGTGGCGGGAAGATCAGTGGGCCGATTTTTAAGTGATAAAGGTGAAATCAGTTGTGATGATGTCGTTGCTGAAATTGTTCGGCAACATTTTCTCGTTGCTCGTGCTAACTCTAGCACAAGCGATGGAAGCCACTCTCAATTATTGGCGGATGACTCGCAGTCGACATCAAATTATGAAGACGCAGTTTGTATGAAGTAAGCTAGGTATAAGCAAGTTTAAAAACCGTATTTTTAAAATATGTGTACCGCCTATCTTCAGCTAGTGATAGATTTTGAACGGGCTAACTACCACAGCCATGATTCTAGAAAAATCCCGGTGTGTGTAGGACGTTTGGTCATTTCTGATGAATTCCGTTTACTTGAAAGCTACAAGTACTGTCACCAAATGTAATAGTTGCAAGTTTGTTGAATGTATAAATAGAATGTGTTGACTGAAATTATCACCTAGGTCTTTTTCTTTCATATCTAAGTGTGTCGTAACAGTCGGAGTAACACGATTGCCGTTTTCACAGCCGAAAGTTCTTCAATTCTTTGCATAGTTGCATTATTCGGTAAAATTATTGCTGCTAATTTGTGTTGGTTTAATAGTAATTCATGGAATGATATACGTTATTTAAGATAATGGCTAACTAAAAAAGGAAATATCTAGGTCAGACCTCGCATTAAATGTGTAGTGTTATTTAAAGTGGTGCTATGGTTTTGATTTTAGGATTGGAATGTCTCAAAGCAACTACGAAATGATGAAAACATTTTCTCAAGCTGCATATACGGTACGGAACTACAGGAAGTACATTAGTGTAGTGATTGCTATTACAACTCAAAGCAAACATATCGTAATTTTAAATATTTCAAACGTATTGCTGTAGACTTACGAAATGGAATTAGTTTAGCGTACATTGCTGGAGAACTAAAACCTATGAGTACTGGTTTAGATACATACTTTGGACACTCATATATGCCAGTGTTGTTTTGTTTACATTTTAGATTAGTCTTGGCGTGCATCCAAATTTTAACGACCCGCGGATTCCCATCATGAGTTGGATATCGACAGCTTACACTCTCCGAACAATTGGTAAAAAGAGACGCAAACAACATCATGATGCTGTTTATTTAGTTTCATTGTCTTACAGTAGGAGTTTTGAATTAAGATAGTTTTTTGATGGTTTCGGACTGCCTATGCCGTCAACTGTTATAAGTGTTATGGTATACGAATTTTTAATTACATACTTCTTTTAAAATTTACACTTATTTTTCAGTGCGTGGTTCTGCTGGGTGCTATACTGGCTCTTCAACCGCTTTTTTGTGCAAACTGTCTCAATTTCCGAAAACTTGCCAGACACCACTTCTAATTTTGGAAATGACAACTTTACCCCTCAATACACCATGGTTTACTTTGACTTTTCAGTGTGCTATGCTTTTTTCGCACACTTACAGATTCATTGAATATAGCTTTTCTACTGTACAAAATCATTTTGTCTGATTTGCAGTTAGTGTTCAACGTCTCGAAGGCAAACCGTTGTTTGGTGCTTTCTCAGCGCGATACAAAGACGCGATTTATTCACTCACTCGGTACGCTGCGCTGTGTGGTCTTGTGTGTCCACCTGTAGTAAGCAGTACACATGCTCATCATTTGCTTACAACGTTTTTGGGAGTTTGTGCCGGCAAGAAGCAACCATTTTTGAAAAATCACCAGCAAAAATTAAGCCAGTTAAGCTCTGGATCAAAGGAAGATATCTCGACGGAAAAAACCCAGACGGCATCGGTGGATTCAAACCGACAAGACGTTGGAGCATCTGTAGTTGAAGTCGAACCACAAACCAGTCAGCCATCTGAGCTCGCTGCGAATACCAAAGATTGTGTTTTAAACTGTGATGTATTTACTTCGTTGGTAAGTTGCAAATAACTTTGAATATTATTTCCAATTTTCTATTAACACGAACAACAAACTGTTTAGTAATGACTGGGCGCGTGACTTTCTGTTATGGCTGTAAATTCTTTTGCTGTCATAATATTAAGATAAGCGTTTTACTGCAAGCTTGAAATTGGGCTTAAATTTGCGTAAGTCATAGTTTAGGCCACAGTACAGGTCTGGGCCTAAGATTTAATTTATAAAGCCCTATTCTCACGTGCAAGTTTTTGCAGCAAAAACTTGAACGTGCAACTTGCATGTGCAGGTTTGGTCACAAAGCAGATTTGAAGTTCTTGCAGCTGCAAATTATTCATTACAATTCATGTGATTGAATTTAATTTCCCGTGTGAACACCGTCGCAAATCATTCAAATTTCTTGCTCTTGCATTTTCATTGGCCAATCATAAGACATGTTGCTTAGCGCCTTTTGAATTAATTCAGACTTTCAAGAAGTGTGAATTAATTCAAATATCTAACTTGTTTGATATTTCGCAGCCGACGGCGAAAGTAATGGGACTAGTTTTAAATTTTTAAGCATTAAAAGATGCATCGGGATGAAAACTTCTTCAAGTCAAGAAATTTCGGGTATAACCTTCTTTGCGCATGAATGTTTCTTACAACTGAAACACAAAAATTTAAATTTATTGTTTGGATTAAGCTGTTCTCTCGTGCTGAATGGCTTTACTATGATGGAAGTTGCTGTGTTTCAACTTTGGTCACACATTAATTTGAGCCTTGCATTTAGGTCGAACTTACATTTTGTTACCGTTGGGCAACGTTTTCAACTCATGATCCAATGCTTGACGATTATCACATATTTCAATTGATGCTGTCTGCATACATTGTACAGTTGATTTGTTGTTTTGAACCCACTCGAAGAACGCCCGATGTCAGTGGTAATGTATTATTGACAGTTTTTAAAATAGATTTCAGCCATTTGAAATTTAGTCGAATACTAAAAAAATTTCAATTTTTAGATGGGGTGTCTAAACAAATTAGCAAGGTTCAGTAAAAATAGTGTGAAATTGCATAAAAATAATAATACAGGTTGTTGAATATTAAATCTTTGTCATTATTGATTTTCACAGAAAAAACTGGTTATATGTTTTATCAAAATGCTGACCTGCGGAGCGCCCGCGCACTTGAAAATTTTTGAATTACCTTTAATTTGTGAGGTAACCATTGGAAATCCTTGAATTTGCTCTAGTGCTGAAGCGGAAAGGATTGGAAAAATCAGAATAAGGAGCAGGTTATGGTAAGGTAACTGTGAACAAAAATTACGAAAATAGCAATAACTGCTAATATTTGTATTTAAAGTTTTGACAAACCAATGTGACAATATGCCAAGAGAAAAGCATCGGTCTGGACCTTCTGATTTACCGCCTGGCTCACCAACAGACGAAGCAGCAGCGCAACTGTTGTACGAACGGTGTCACAATTTCGCACAATCAAACAAGTGCGCATTACAGAACAGCATTGAACGAACGGAGCTGCATTCGCATATACTCAATGGGCTTGTACCGTATTTGCAGCATTGTGCGTTGTTTTATCATGCGCTGAGTTTTATACCACCACCGGAAGCACTGAAAGGTAGAGTGAGGGTTAAGGGTGTTTACTAGATTTTCGCAAAGAATTTTTGGATAAGTCCTACAAATATCGACTCTTCCTGTTTAGTTTCGGATGGCACTGTATTCGATTTTAGTGATAGAGGCATTAGTCTGCTTTTAAATAACGGTTCGCTGCTATAATGATCTACGCGACAGCGCACCAGTGAAGTAACTTTAAACATTTTTAAGAAGTATTTCAATATGCAACACACTCCAAACAAATTTGCACTTTCTGTGCAATATATACATGTCATCATCAAACGATGGCAATGTTCGTGACAGTCTTCCATCGTTTTCAGTAAATTATGTAAGAGGAAAAGAAGGCCTCTTTTGCGTGCTATGTGGACGTCGGTTCTAGGGCCCCGTCAGCGGCTCTAGGAATTAATGTAGCTTAGGGCATGATGTTATAGCCAACAATGCTTCATGTGCCGTTGAGAGCTAACAGCAATCTGGCAGTTTAATCAGCGTAAGTTTGAAAAAATTTTCTACAAAATTATCATCTTTCCGTTTTATACAATCCAGGCTGCCGCTGGGAAATATGTGCTTAGCGTCTAATTTTAGATCCCGGTATCAATGAGTTTGAACCACTATGCCGATATTTGGGTTTACCGACTCGTTTGTCTGAAGTGCTTGATCTGGTTGATTTAAAGTTGGCAAAAGTGTAAGTGGTGTAAAATTTTCGCTTTTTGAACGTTTTTTCGCTAAGTACAGTCACGGACAGAATTAAGTGCAACCGCGGTCGCGACCCAAACGCGGTTCGAATCGTGATCGGTCGCAGACGCAATCGCGATCGCTCGCAACCGCAATTTACGTGGACGCAAAAACCGCGACTGCGACCGCGGTTCAAACCGCGACTGCGACCGCGGTTCAAACCGCGACTGCGACCGCGGTTCAAACCGCGACTGCGACCGCGGTTCAAACCGCGACTGCGACCGCGGTTCGAACCGCGACTGCGAACGCAATTAAAATCGTGTCTACGATCGCGTCTCAAACCGCGACTGCAACCGGGGTTCAAACCGCGACTGCGGACTGAAACACTCAGACGCGGCTACAAAACCGCAACCGCAACTGCAGTGGATGCAATCGCGGTTTCTGCGCACTTAATTCTGTCCGTGACTGTAAATGTGTAAGCAATACACGCTATAACACTCTGCCGTGATATGAATGGTAACTACATGACGTGTATTACTGAATGGCATAGATTATATAATTTAAATTTAAATACATGACAGCAACTTTATTCCAAACAATACTTGTAAAATGCTCAAAATCAGTTAAGGCTTTTCGGTTAACATTATCAGTTTTGTTAATGTTACGCTTAATACCACAAAGCTTTTAACAACAATTTATGACTTAAAGTTTATTTTAGTTTTGTGTAAAATATTTCAGCTGGTGTCAACATCCATCCGTTTTGAATCGGTTAGAGTCGAGCTTATTAACCAGGTCAGAGGATTTTGTAAAATGCCAACAAATGCAAAAATTTCGTTTATGCAGAATGAATTTTCTTGAAGTGCGCAATTTGAGCAATTACAGTGACTAATAGGAATAGAAATAACAGTATCTTAATCGCGTATGCATATACTGCATTTGCGATTTGTTAACGAAACATTGTGAACAATTCAAATTTCGTTTGCGCTGTTTCCAAATTATCTTCTTGAGAGAATGTTGGCCCAATCTGAAACTATAACGTCTATCTGTAGGCTGTGCAGTCGATACCGCTCTTTTGTTTTCAACTATATAGCAGTTACTCTTACTATCATTTTTTAAACCATTGACTTATTTTAATTTTAGGCAGCCAGTTGCTTTGAATCGACTTATTGAATTACCTAACGATTTTAGCGTCCTTATCAACAGAGCGGCACAGTTTAGGTAAAGAGCGCGATATGCATGATAATCGGACTGTGGAACATTGTGTTTGAATGAGTTTCACAAGAAATAATAAGTCAAAATAATGTTCTGTGTTAAAAATATTTGCAACCTACAGACTCTTATACAGAGCAGTCGCGACTACAAATTATTACAATATGCATGAAATTGGTTTAGTCACTGACAGTCGTATTGACGAATTGAATTTCTATAGAAATTTTTCAAGGTATTTGCGTTATACGCTGAAAAATGCTTATTGACTTAAGCATGATCAAATTTATCTCATTTCTGCGTAGACTGCGCTATGAGTAGCCTTGCAAACTTTTCATATTAAGTAAATAAACGATATGCTTTATTTAACAATAAATACCTTGGTACAAAATCTTCACAAGTCGTTAACCTTGGGCTTGGGCGTCAATCATGGAAGCTGAAAATACGTGTCTGATGTAATTTGGAGCAGCCACCCCCATACCTTCATTGGGGCACCCTAACCGTTAAAGGCACCCTAACCAGTTGAAACAAAAAACAAAAACCGCCGAATGGCGAGTGTTTGACACCATTCTACCGGGCCGTGATATTCTTTAATGGATTCACACGCTACATTGACCTTGAAATAACCACCAAGTTACTAAATGTTAACTTTTCTCGCTTGCTACACTTATTGTCCTACAATTTTACTTATGATAAAATATAACTCACCCGAAATAAAATATTCAGGAACGGTAACAAAATCAGTTTTGAAGTGAGCTGGACCGTGTGCTGTTGCCCCTGAAAGCATCGATAAATTCTGGATTCACTTTTCTTTTGGGGACCTCACCCTGGAGTTTGGGAAGAGCCCCCACACTACCTGCTCCAGCACGGGAAAATATACATGCATGAAAGAGGTAAATTCGTTTCAGGTGCCCGCGACCGAACAGTGGAAGCGAGTCACGTCTCCCGGCGCTGTGTTTGTTGTGTGGTGAAATGCTGTGCTCGCAAGCGTCTTGTTGTCTAAACACCCTTGACGCGGAAAATGTGGGCGCTTGCACGTACCACGCGCAACAGTGTTCTGCGAACTGTGGCATGTTTTTAAGGTAATCGAATTAATTTTTTTCATTTTCCTTGCCAACATCGATGAATTCAGCTTCTGAAATAGCCACATGACTACAAACAGTCAGCGATATGTCTTAAACGGCTAAAATATTACGTTCTAAAGTTTTATATAGCTATTGACAAGTTGTGTGCAACAAAATTTGCTTTGTTTTGCCGGTTACAACGCCTCCGGACTGATAATAAGCGGTGTATAGATATTGAAACTAAAGCCATTGATTTAAAACAAGTTGCAGCTTAAATACCACAATCTACTTTTAATTATATAAGCTGCCCGTATGCTTACATAGCTGTATCTATGGTACAATATTTATTGCTTTCAGAATCAGAGACTGCCAAATCGTGCTGTTGTGCAATCGGAAAAAAGGCTGTTTTCAGAAAGCGCCATATTGTGACCAGTATGGTGAAACAGACCAGGGGTTTCGGTAAGCGAGCCACAAATAGTAGTCTGACAAAACGTACATAGGTCAGTTTTTGCAATGTCGAGCTGCTCGTTGTCTGCAACTGCAAGCTTGCGCATTAGTTTTTCTTGCAATTTTTGGACAATTTTCGGCGGCCGATATGCTTTAGATAACAGCTGTTGTACGCAAACTAAGGTTTTCCTATGCTATCTGCGAATTTGGCAAGTGCTATGGAAGACGGAATTTCGATAGAAAGTTAATCGTTTTGCATTTAAAAATTCCTGCTTTTACTCTTTGCACTCAGAAAAATTGTTTATGCAGGTCATTTACGCCGAGCTTCAATTAAATAACCATTGGTGATTCGCAGCGGACGGCTTGTTAAATTCGTCACAAGTAAATATAACTTGTTATTTTTAACTCTGCGTGTTACTTTATGATTTCATTGAGTGTATTTTCCAAATATATAACTCGAACTTTTCTTGTTTGCGTTGTTATTATGTTACTTTTTAGTCGAGGAAATCCGCTGTATTTAAATAGAGAAATGTTTGGTAAACTTGAACGTTTATGGATGCATCACGGAGTACACGAAGAAATTGTGTCTCGTCTCGAGTACATGCCAAGCTATTTGATCGAATGGCAAAATGTATGAAAAATTAATATACTTTTATTGTTTATCACAAACAAGATGTGTTATTTTTGTACTTTTTGTGTAAATTAAAGTTGAATGTTTATCTCAACGAAAAAATATTGAATTGCATTCATTCAGATAATTCATTGTATCAATAATTAACTTGCCTAAAATTATGTTGGAAGGTATACTCTGTCTAGGCGTTGCTAGTAGTTGTCTAAATTTTTTGCGAAGACAAGGATGCAACGGGAGGTGAAAAGACCGTAGCCTAAAACAAATGTCGAGACAGTGGGCCGGAACTGAAGCTGTGAGAAAGTTAGGGGGTTAACATGATGTTGAATTCATTAATTTTAGCAAAACATATTTTTAGCTGCTTTTTTGGAAATCTCAATAGTTAAAGCTTTGAAATTTACATCTAAGTTACTAAAAAGCTCACAGATCAACACCATTACTGAACCAGTAACCAAAAAATTACTAGAGTCGGAGGCAGACCTTAAAGTGTACCCACAACTAAGGTGCTTGCTCGCAGTGCCGTTCGAACGCATTGCGTATAACGCGACATGGTTTAAGGACCCTTCGTCTTGTCACGATATGATATAATTTGGAAATTTATGTAAAATAGAAGCCACTTGTGATTCCTTGTATTATATATAATCTGACCATGTCGTGCTTTGCCGCTGTATCAGTAAAATGGAATTACCTTGATGTGAGCGGAGTTGAGCTTCCAAAACTTGTTTTTAAGCGGAAAATTTTTTGGGTTGAAATTTTTTGGCGTGTAAATTTGCTTTTTCTCTAACTTTAAATACAGGGTAGCTCATATTTTCCTGCGGATTCATAACATAGATTTGTGGTATTTCACCAACAAATTTTCTGAGGCGGAAAAATTGTATCATTTTTACAAAAAAGTATCTGAGAGGAAAATTGTAAGGCATGGTGGAAGAGGAACCTTTTATCATTTTATCACAAAAATTTCCGAGGAAAGAATTTTTAAGGTAAGGGACCTTAATATAATTTTTGTACAAAACATTCAGAGGGAAAAATTGTTAGGTAATAACCTTACCGCCCCTCAGTGCAAGCTTTCCCACTAGACCGCAACAGTACGCTGGGAAGGCCTAAACTTAGGAATATTTTTTCAAGTACAATGTGTCATTAATTGATTTTTTTAAATAAAACTTTAATATTTTGTTGACTCCAACTAACTGTCAAAGTCCGTTTTTTAAGTTTCATCATATTTAATTTATTTTATTCTGAATTCGAATGTTTTTAAAAGTTTTTTCTTGAACGTTACATCACCCCCTTCGGAAAAGGTGGAATCCTATATCAATTTGATTTGAGGCTTGGTATTGAATTTCACGGTTTTTCTATTCTTGTAGGATTTTGTATTAAATTTGCGCAAATATTGTTTCGCCCATAAAATTGCTCGTTGTACTCCTCTATGTCGTGAGGTCATTGAACAATTGAACTGTCTAATATTGTTTTTGCTGACGAATGCCAACTTGTTTGTGCCAAAGAACTTAATCGCAATAGTATCCTTTGGCTGATTTGTGTTTCTAATTGCGTTCCTTGTGGTAAAATAATCATTGCAGGCCACCAGGGATATCTAGGAAATTTGGCCATAACCAGCGATTCACGAGAATTTGCTAAATTAGGTGAATCCATTGAACTTTTTGTTGTGTAATCATTAACAACAGTAAAATCTAAATCTGATTCAAGAAAAGCTGGCTTGCATCTATCAATTGAGACTATTTCCGTCCGACCATGTACATCAATTGTTAAAGTTTTGTCAGTTCGTTGAATAACACGGAAAGGTCCTTTGTAGCGAGGTTGTAGAGTTGATTTGGGCAATTCGTTTCTAATCCAAATATAATTAGCGGTTGTCAAATTTTTGGGAACAAAATGCGATGTATTGTATATCCGTTTAGGTGCATGAAAAATTTGCATGGCGTCAAAAAGCTGTTTCATAAATTGAGATGAAATATAGTTTTCTTTCGGCTGTAAATCGACAAAATATTGTTGTGGTAGCTCCAAAGAAGAACCATATACTTTTTGTGCAGGACTGAAACCATCGTTGTTTGGGGATACTCGCAAACCAAGCAATATAATTGGTAAAAAATCTATCCAGTTCGGACCCGTGCATTTAGCACGTTGAAGCGATCAATAACTGTAATTAAATAATTGTAGCCTTTTGACGGAGGAAGTTTTCCTACTATATCAATATGAATTGTATGAAATCGAGATGAAGTAGGAATTGTGCTAATAGTTGATTTTGTATGCCGAGTTACTTTGGATTTTTGACATTGCTCACAATGTTTTGACCAGAGTTTCACATCCTTGTTAATGCCTGGCCATATATATTTTTCAGCGATTAGCTTAAGGGTGGCTTTTGCTCCGGTATGTGATAAATTATGTAAGTTTTGGAACAGTTGATATCTAAGTTTTGTAGGTACATAAGGACGTAAGGTGCACTTTGACGAATCACAGTATAATATATAATTATTGTACGGAATTTTACTCAGCTTTAGTGAAGTGTTTGCGAAAAATTGTTGCAGTGATTTATCCTCAAACTGCAATTTTGCCATATTTACATCGTCTGACAAAGATACGTTTGAAATTGAACGCGATAGAGCATCAGCAACAATATTGTCCACTCCAGACAGATGCTGAATGTCGTCGGTAAATTCGGCAATATATGACAACCATCGACTTTGTTGTGGTGTTGGATTTAACTTTCGTAATGCTGTTGTTAACGGTTTAACGTCAGCAAACGCTTGTTTACTAATATTGTCCCATTTTATAACTGCGCTAGATTTTGACTTGCAATTTCTTGTCAGAGTGGTAAGTGGAGTTGCTATTTTTGAAAAATCTTTCACAAATCTATGATAAAATCCAGCCATTCCGAGAAATCGTTTTAACTCTCGTATGGTTTGAGGAAATTCGTATTGATCAATTGCATTCAGTTTGTCAATAATTGGTTTGAATCCGTTAGCAGATATTTCTGTACCAATGAAATTAACTGAATGTTGAAAGAATTGGCATTTTTCTGCTTTTAGTGGCAAACCGAATTCCTGCAAACGTTTAAATATAATATTTAAATGATCTATATGCTCAGCTTCGGTATTACTAGCTATTAGAATGTCATCTATATAAGCTTTTGTGAATGGAAAATCTTTTAATGCCAAGTCCATTAATCGTTGAAATGTTTGAGAGGCATTTCTTAATCCAAATGGCATACGACGATAAATAAAGAAACCAAATGGAGTCGTAATGGCAGTTTTTTGTTGGTCTTCTTGTGCTACAAGTATTTGGTTAAATGCAGATACAAGATCTAACTTTGAAAATATCTTGCATCCTTGTAAATCATTCGTTAAATCTTCAATATTTGGCATCGGATACCTATCAGGAACTGTTATTACATTTAATTGTCTGTAATCGCCACATGGTCGCCAAGGATTTTTAGCGTCTTGTTTCGGCGCCATATGAAGCGGCGTAGCCCATGCACTTTCGCCTCTATATACAACACCTTGGTTTTCTAATTTATGAAACGTTTGTTTTGCAATTGTTAACTTTTCTCCAAATAACCTTCTGGGTCTGGAAAAACAGGTGCTCCATTTGTCACGGTATGATGTACAATTGAGGGACAAATTTTATGATTTGGTGATATTGGACCAAATACACTTGCATATTGTTGCATTAATTTTGCAATTTCTGTGCCGTATGTTTTTGGTTTAAGAGCACAAACTGTTGTGCAACTAATATCTACAGTTGCGGTGTGTCGTTGTGAATTGTTACTTAATTCTTGTTTCTGAATCAAAGTATTTGTTGCACAGTCCAGCAACAATCCGTATGTACTGAGAAAATCAAAACCCAGTATCGGTTAAATAACGTCAGCCACTATGAAATTCCATTCGAAAGAACGGATTAGTCATGGAATATAAAATTTGAGATGTTTTATTCCAGCAGTGCGGACTTCGCTGCCGTTAGCAGCAACATAATTGCTACTCTGTTTTGTGCATGATGAATCGTTAAATCTGTTTGGCAAGAAACTTTTGACACTGCCGCTGTCAACCAAAAACTGGCCAACTATGCTTGCGGCGATATGTATTGTGTTAACTCCGCCCATCGCCGCTACAGAGACGGAGTGTCTGGGTTTTCCGATTTTGTAAAGTTGTTGATCCAGGCGCATGGTGGTTCACATTTGTTTGCCTGTTTCCCAAATCGAAAATGATAGAAGCAGAATTTGCCGTCTGGGTTAAATCGTCGGGTGCGAAATTCAGACCGATTCCGACTCGCTGATATATTTCTAGAATTGTTGCGACTACGTGACCTAGACATTTGTTTTACCGCAACCATTAATGCGTTTACACTTTGCTTTAAGTCTAAAACTGTTTTAGTTAGGCTTTCCATACTCGACATTTGGTTATTGTAATTTACGGCTTGAACGTAATTATTATTTGGGATTTGTTCCATAATTTTATCTGCAGTTTCAGCAAGCTTTTCTGTGCTAACACCATCTAGAGAAATTAAGACAACTCGCACGCTTTCTGGCAGCATTTCTAGAAAACGCAACCGGACTAGTTCGTGGTGGTTAGGAGCTAAACGCTGCATTTGTCTTAATATAGCAGATGGTTTTTTGTCTCCTAATTGCTGCGTTTCTAAAAGCTTCCGTAACTGTTGGTTTTGACTGTCACCGTAATGAGAAATCACGCAATTTTTGATCATATCAAAACCGTCTGTTATTTTTGCTCCACTTTCATCAATAATGTGTGTTGGAAGAGCGCGTAAAAGGCTGTTTAATTTAACATCGTCATTTGCATTAGTCATTAATTGTTCAACTTGTAGAAACCAAATTTTTAGGTCTTTTTCATAAAATTCAGGCAACTTAATTGACTTCGCAGCGCTGTGGTTAAAAACAGGGTTTTCTTGCTGATTATTTTTCTGTTCGACTAAATTAATTGCAAGCTTTACGGCAAGTTGATCTAATTGATCCAAAGTTTCAATTATTAGGCGTTTGGTTGGAGGCATTTGAAAATTCTCATCATCTTCATTTAGCGTTTGCAAAATTTGTTCCAATGTAGACTTACTGTAATTTGACAAATTGACGGTCCTGGGTTGAGTTCGACATTCCCAGACAAAATTAACAACAACCTTAATGCAGTAGCTTGTCTAGAATTTGAAATTGTCGACATTGAGCTCTGTACAGTGACCAACTTGATGTTTTTGCTATAAAATTTGGACTTACAGTACATCAGTTTCGCATTCGATTGTCCAAGTATCAGCGAAATTGCTATCATATCCGAAAAAGTTAGGTTATCCCATTCCATTACATTATAATTGCAACCGAAATTTTGATAACAATATAGTCGTAGCGCAAACGTTAATGCTATCGAAACGAATTGGACCATTTTGAACAAATAATTGCTTTTTTTGCCAAAACAATTTGATTTGACGTTTGAACAAACACTGCGTAGAGTTTTGCCGAGCGCGTCGGGGTCACCAAAATGCAATGTGTCATTAATTGATTTTTTTAAATAAAACTTTAATATTTTATTGACTCCAACTAACTGTCAAATTCCGTTTTTTACGTTTCATCATATTTAATTTATTTTATTCTGAATTCGAATGTTTTTAAAAGTTTTTTCTTGAACGTTACACAAGGTTACATTGCTAAAAGTAATATTGGTCTAATTCTTCAGGACCCGCTCTGGCCGTAATATATCCGAACGTAACATATTTATGTGTAAAAGCGACGCGCTGAGTTGAATTGCGTCATTTTTTTGCGTTTAGATGATTGGTTTATCACACGTAATTTACATTTAATTTGTGGATTAGTGTTGCTTAAAAATTATAACCAAGACTATTAAGAAGCTCTTATTCGAATCAAATAACCGAAGAGGTTTATTGTACTAAAAGGAACGAGTATGTTACATCATAGCATATGGGATATCCTGCGAAAATCCGGGTATCCGGAATCGGGATACATATTTCAGTCCGAAAACATATCCTGATATTTTTCCCATCTATACTCAATAGTGCATTCTGGTGACGAATTTAACGAACTGTGTAAAAACAATACTTTTCGTGTCTTAAAAGGCATTTTATTGATGACAAAATGTTTTAACAACAGCTAAATAGAGATAGTTTTATTATGGTTTGGCTTCGCTATATGTATTTTCGATAAAACGTTTTAACAGTTGGTATTTGAAACTCAAAAAAGCGTTCTTGCAGGAACTTCAGCGACGTAACGAAGATATACAGGGTACAACTGGAGGTCCGGCTCCGGCAAAAAATCTATATACCTCGACCCCGATTGAACTTCCAACGGAAGTTCCGGCAATCTCGGTAGTGCTATTTTCTTACTTTTATAAAATTGGTTAATTTAATGAGCTTATAACTTTAACGTAAGTTTGAAAACTAAATTGCCAAAGCTAATACTCAAAAACGCAGCTGAAAAAAACAGTTTTTATTTTCACTTTACAGATTATCGTTAAAAAATAGCAATTATATCATCATATTAAATGTGGTTTCACTTCCCACTTAGATAGAATTTGTTGGACCTCGGGCTCCGGAAAACGGTTCTTCATCTTAGGTTGTACCGTGATTCGGAGCGTCCATATGAACGAAAAGCCTGACGTGAATTTTAACATCACGGCGGAAAATCATATTTTTGTGTTGCTTCGATGGGTATCCGATATTGCTCGCTCGAACAGTGTTAAATCTTTTCACTATTATACGGTTTGCCAATGGTATATTGGAAGATAATAAATTGCATTCACTTATGTGTTATAATAGCAGATGACAAATTGTATAGTACACTTTTTAGCCAGAAAATTCTAAACATAAAATATTTCTAGAAAATTTGATAAATCGAGTTTCAAAGTATACTTTCAGCGTAATGAAAATCTTAAGTTTGCTGATACGCGTGACGTAAAAATGTTTGTCTAAAACCGTGGGAAACTTTTATTTTCTCATCACCACCGCATATTTGTGCTAGTTTTAGTTTTAGGAAGTTATTAATTTAAAACTGTTTGTCAAATGATTAATGAAAGTAAATTAAGTCAAGTAGGCGTGGTGATGGTGGTGATGCTCATGGCTATAAAAAGTAAAAGTATCGGCAATTTTGGGATAACAACGTTTATTTCAACAAAACTTTCAAGTTTATTTGTTTCGTTGTAATTTTTTGCAATGTCGGTTCGAAACTTGCCTGGTATCTGTTGCATTGTAATCATCGCTTTGATTTTCAACGCGAGTTGTTCTCCGTTCAAACGTAAGTTCTGCTGTAAGTTGTCTTCACTAGCGGATCCAGAGGGGGAACGGCGGGGCGTACAGCCCCCCTAAAAAATTATTTGGTGATAAAATAATAAATCGTTACCTACCTTACAATTTTTCTCTGCCAAAAGCATACATAGCATACAGTAAATATTGCGTTTCGTAACATTAGCCAGCTCGCCATTCTGTCAGAAATTTCTGGATCCGCCGCCGGCTCTCTTGTATCAAAATTCTTGGAACAGTTTTCGAAAACTGTGTAAATATTCAAAGTAATACACATGATAGGTTTTAGGCATTTTACGCGTATATGGCGTGCCCTGAATAGCTATTTACCCCTGTTTGCAACTGGGATGTCCCAAACGACAATTGCTGTTCGGGGCAGCCAAAACAACTACTGCAATACAAACTGATTTCGATTAGAGATTGAGCGTTAAGTTTTCATAGCCGAGCAGCAGGTATGGTAAACGTTAGCTACAAACAGGTCGTAAAAGATTTAGGAGAAGCGTTTAAAATGGAAGAATATTAAGTTAACCGTGTTCGTTTAAACTGCAGAAATCATGTCTTCTACATCTGATATAGGTAACACCGCACCCAGCTGTTGATTTATTTTCAGTTACGAAAGTGTTCATGCGTTAAAATGAACTTTAAAAGCTAAATCTGCTTAAACCTTGACCTACTGGAGGCAGCTAACATTTTAAGTTAAATTAATTTTCAAAGTTCTTATTACAGTTATGTCGTATCGAGAATATCATAGAAAACTTAATGCTTCAAAAGCAGAGATTGAGGAAAAGGTTAGTATTCACATGTACATGCATTCTACACGTAGACATCAATGTATATACAACCGAAAGTTTATCTGTCACTTGGTTACAAAATCGATCTGTGGTTCCGGCAGAATTTTTCGTATTTTTATAAAAATTTTGTGGCATTTTGACGAACTTTTTAAGAGTGGCGCTATTCTTGTCGTTCAGCGCCGTCCGCCATCGTTCCTCACCATACGGTATCTTGCGTGAGTAACTCACATCGGATACCGCACTGTGACGTACGGTGACGGGTAGCGATGGACATTGACGAATGGCGCGGAGGGTCGTCAAAAATATAACGTCAGCCGAAGAATTTTGGTGGTAACATTGATGGCTAAATTGGCGAAATTATTCAAATTGGAATTCTTAAAACAATTTTTAGACATCACAATAAGTGAAAGTATATATATTCAAGTGTTAAAAAATTGAAATGTAATTGGAATCTTCAGGGAGTCTATGAGGAACCAAATCGGCATTATGTTCCGATATGTTAAGATTAAAGCGGGTCCTGAAGATTTGTACCAATATTTATAACAAACAAAACATATTCCTAAGTTTAAACCTCCTCAGCGTAAATAAACACAAGTCTAAAACAAAGCTAAGCCTAAGCCCAAGCAAAAAGTCTAAAAAGCCTAGTCTAATTCGGTGTAGTGAGAATCGGGCACTAGTGGATCCAAGGGGGGGGGCTGGCAGTCCCTACCTCACTGTTTTTACCATCAGGAAATTTTTTGTTATAAAATGATAAGGTCCCCCACTTACATTTTCACCTCGGAATGTTTTTGTGTAAAAATCTTATATGATCCCTACATTACAATTTGTCCCCCTCAGAAAACTTTTTGGTGAAAAATCGCATTTCAAAACGTTTACGAGCCTGCCCCCCGTCAGAAATTTCCGAATCAGCCGCTGAAAGCGGGACACCACCAAAAGTAATACGGGCTGATTTTTTGTACGATTAAGCTTTAAGTATATTTCAATGTGGTTCTTTCTTCTTGGAACGTAAAACGACTCATGTATATATAGTTCGAAGGAAGGGCGTCATTCGATAGAATCTCTGTTGCAGTGGTTTAAATCAGACGCAGACAAACCAAATCAACTCAATTTCAGGTGGCCAACGCAAGTATTTATTAGTCAGTAGCAATCTTCTAAACCAAATATCCAGCACTAATGAAGCAGTTGCATAATAAAAACTTTTCCTGGAGCAACAACTTAAAACAAGGACTTGAGAAACGAAAATTGAGGTTTGGAAACCCAAAAAACGCAAAATCTAATTTATGATATTTGAAATAGAAAATTTAATTTCGGATATCTGGATAAATATCCGGCAAGAATTGTCGGATTAAACCAGATGCGCAAAAACATCCGATGTCCATTCATTACTGGTATAAAGCACGTATCTTGAACAGAATTTTTCCACGGTCCATTAGGTAGCCCCTCTGCTATACATTGGCCGCATTATTTAATTTTATCATATACATATTTTAATTGTCAGATATCTGAAAATCCACTTTACCTGGTGACCGGTTCTAAATGTGGTTACAGCAAAGCGTCGAAAGTCATACTACGCCACGCAGGCATTCCGTTCAAATATACCGATTTTGACAAACGAAAGGATGCGCGCATATTTCTTAACGCGCTGTTCGAACGCCAAAACTTGAAAACGACCAACTTACCGTTTGTGTTTGTATGCGGCAAATATATTGGCGGTAAGAACTTTAATGTTGTTAATTATTGGGTTGGGAGGCTAGAGCAAGGGTTGAGCAATGGGGCTTCTCAGCTGACAACGACGCTTACATTGGGATTGATGTACAAGAGTCTTTTTGATACTTTGTTGTTTCAAGAAACACTCACGCTTTTAAAGTATTATAGAATGTAACCCGTCCCAACCAAAATTCTTGTGACGCTGACTGAGCTGAAGTGATTGAACATGCTCGATAATGGGATGTTCCTATTTGTAATTGTGCAGCAACGCACTTAGAGCCATAACCGTAAAATATACTTTTGAAATAACTCTTTAGTTGCAGCATATTTTTGTATAAAAACTACTTGCATAAAATATTTAAGTCCTATACTGGCTGCATCGTCATTTTACCAAAGATTTCTAAATAGCGTATAAATTAATAGCTGGTGTACAGGGTACAACCGAAGGTGAAAAATACCGGAGCCGGAGCCGGTGCCGGAGGCCGATTTTCTGCCGGAGCCGGAGCCGGAGTTTAGGCGAAATTCGACAGTAACGATGATGGTTAACTAGTTAATTTTAGGAAATATCTGCAATATGTTGTTAAATTGTTTGGTTTTACGCTAATTTTCTGCGAATTTTCGGAAATTCTTTCCTGAAAATTGTGACAAAAGTAAAACGAAACGTATTCCAACAGATAAATTTTACAAAATTATGCAAAATTTTATTACCGAAAATGCCGGAACCTCCTGCAAAAATTTTACCGGAGCCGGAGGCAGACGTCCGGTTGTACCCTGCTGGTGTATTAATAAGAACTGTTTTGTACTTAAATTACAGACAAAATGCTGGTTGTCCAGTTAGGCACTTGTTTTACTCATACTTTATTTTTTAATTAAAATCTAAACGTCTTCATATTATTTGCTGTGCTTGTTTTAAGGATTCCATCCATTAAACGAAAAACTTGGCGACGGAACTTTGAAAAAAGAAATTGAAAACTGTAAACAAGCAAAGAAGCAAGCTTAAGAGCTCATCAGCTTGTTGTGATATTTGTCACTCGACTGGACGATAACATTTTGACGGCCATTTTTAGATTTTGACTGTAAAAAACTGAAAATCATACATTTTTACAAAACTAAACTATGTCACAAACCTGTGAAAAAAGTCTTGTATTGAGTTAAATACTCGGATAGCATCTTTTTCAAACCGGTTGTCAAAGTCGACTTGAACTATAAACCGAGCAGAAAACGCCGCATGTTCAGTGGTATTTTCTTCTATGTAGAAACTGCCATTCAGCATAGGTGCAGTCGAGATTTTTGAAGTGATTATTACAGGTATATTATATACGTAACTTTTGAAATATATAGAATATGCTGAAACACCGCGTACAATATATGTTATATGCGCTGATTTAAAATGTAGATTAGTGCCCAAATACTTAGCTTGAAAATTTACCATCAAGATATTAATTAAAAAGTAACGCCGTTTCATACACCAATTTAGTCTTCTCAACTTCATTATAAATCTTTTCGGTCGGCTGTCAGCCAAATATACTCGACGCTTAATAGTCATGGCTGCTTTGTAAGATCACCCAAAACAACAATTTCTGGAGCTGAAAATATAATTGCACAAGTTGCGAACGCGAACACAATTGCAAATATGAACAGCAACAATCGATCTAACACCATTGCAGCAAACTTCCAGTCAGCCATTTCTTGCTCGTCTTGTTTGTCCGCTTCGAGCTTTTTTGTTACAATTTTCACATCTGCTAATATGCCGTTCAGAATCATTTCAAAACTCGATAGTCCTTCATAGATGTATGATGGTGGAGTCCCCGCGAGCAGAATGTTTGGCGACACTATTTCGTTATCATACAAATCATATCGTCGCCACGGACTGTCTACAACGCCAAACTGAGGATTCCATGGTCGCATACGGCTGTAGGCAGTTGTTGTGAACCATCGCAACCGCCGGATTTCAGCATCGTTCAGATCGAAAATATTCGGGAAGCACGATTTGAAGTCTTCGGATGACGTTTCGCCAGTTGTATCATCGAAACTTGGAAATTCTTTTGGCAGAAGTGGATCCTGAAATCATAATGATAGGATGCAAAAATCGGAGCACAATCCCGTAGCAGCGAGAAATTACTAGTTTGTTAAAAACTGGGCATTTGAAATATTATATACCTATATACACTACAAAAAACTATATTGAAGGGTGCAATTTAAGTTGAAAAATACAGGAGCTGGAGGCCTACGACAAATTTTTACCAGAACCGCTGGAAGATTTCTGGGTATATCGTAGTAGATTGGTTCAAAATATTTGTGGAAATTTGAGTGTATGATCAATTATTTTATTTGCAAGCTGTATTTTGTGCAAATTTGTAAGCAGCTAAATATTTAAAAAGGTTGCAATTAAATTTTCTACAGACTTTGATAACATATAATGCTTTATTTCAAACAGAGTATTGAGGCGACAAAAATACATTCATTCGCCACAACCTGACATACAGCTAATCCGTTAGCATCTATCATTTCGATATCTTTGAGATTTGACTCAGACGATGTTGAGCTACTGTCTGGAAGCATTTTGCCGTTTTCAAAGTGATATCCTGGACGTGACATTCGTAGAATTCGAGGTAAAAAGTGCAAAAATGTACTGCGTATCTGAAATGAAAAACTATATGCTTAAATCTCTACCACGTTACGCAATTCACAATTCTGAATAAGATACTAAGTAATTTTCAACTTTTGTAATGTAAAACATCCTTGTCTGAGCGGGACCGTCGGTAGAGTGGGGCCAGGGATGCTCAACTTCCTCTGGAAAAATTTTGCCTCTACAAAATTTTCAATTTTGCTTGCAAGTCATCGAAAATCTGCGTCCTGAATGATTTTAGCCCTCCAAGCAAAGTGAGCTGGCAACGGGCCTGCCGTGTGAAATTCAATTTCACTTTCTTCAAAGCATACCGTTAGAAATCAACAAGTCTTGTAATGCCGTGGGTCCAGTTTATAACTTTAGTGTTGAAAGATGACATAAAAATGTTCTTAGGGCACGTTTCGTGCCGAAGGGCAGTAGCCCCAAGTGCAATACCTTAGTCAAAACAGATATTATAACAGTAAAGGAAACCTCGCGAGCCATGTGAGCGAGAATTCACGGGCACTTCCAAATTTTGCAAGGTTGCGGCAATTGGGAACAAAGCATCATTACACCCCTTTGTTATGTTTGGAGTTAACAAGGACCGGCCAAAAAGGTACTGTAGTGACTCGAATAAGAGAGGGTAATAAGAGGGGGTCACCATTTTGTGTCCCAATCAATAGAAGTCCGTATCCCTAATGAGTCCGCAAGTGGATAGAGTACCTAAACCCTTAGAGTACATAATTGTCAATTATACCTAAATGTTGCGCATAAAATGACTCCAGGACCAAATAAAGTTGATTTCGAAACTTTAAAGCGTATTTTAATTTAGAAAGTACATTCCAAAGTATAACTTGACATTATCGTTAAAGCTATTGATACAAGACAAATAAACGATTAACTCAACGGAAAGTTGCAATATGGAATATATTAGTAACGAAGGGTGGCGGAGGGCGGGTTAATATAAATAACAGTCCGTAACCGAATAACAGGGGATACCCTCTGGAGAGACCAAATAATTATCAGTCCCTTTCTTATTCAGCTCACTACAGTAGTACTCCAATTTTAATTTTTAAACACTCACAAACGGCGGCATTTTGTAAAAATCGGGCGTTCGGTAATGGAAATTTTCGACTAAAATTGTGAACACTTGTGATGCAGAAATGATGATCATTACTACCGAAAAGTATACAGCTGAAATAAATATTAAAATTGCAATGTGGCAATCAATATAAAATCAACAGTCTCACAGAATAGACCTTTAGGGGTGTTTTGTGATAAAGCTCAAACAAAAGTATCTCAGTAAACACATTTAAATTGGTCAACTTGTATCGACCTAATTGAATAAAGTCTAGCATTTGACGCGGGGTTCACGCTAAAACTGGGGCACCGTGAAACACGATTTGACCCTATCAAAAATTTTGTGTAACGTTTTGACTGATTATTAACCCTGTATCATATTCCAAAAACCACACTTGCCTGGTAATATCAAGTGTAGATCATACCTTTGTATGTCAGTGTCATATGACATTCCCGTCAACCTTATAATACAGTCTTAAAGTTGTCTACACATGTAGTTCGTAGCTAGTTACCTTATATATCGAGTCATGACACTAACACACAAGAAAGTTAGTATTATATGACATTAAACAGACAAGGTCGAAAGGTTTCAATTAGGCTATCGCTCATCTTGCTGAAATATGGTATGATCCCAACGCATTTTTTGGCCCGAAAATTTTTATTTTGACGGGAGAATTAAAACTTTGGTTGTAAATTTAAATTTTTGCGGGAAAATTTCAATGTTGACAGGAAAGTCCAATTTTAGCGGGAAATTCAAATTTTAGCGGTTAAATTGCAATTTTGGTAGGAATTCAAATTTTGGCGGGAAATTCAAATTGTATCGGAAAAATTCAAATTTTGGCGGAAAAATTCACTTTAGCAGAAAAGTTCACGAAAATTCAAATTTTGGCGGGAAATTCATTTTAGCGGGAAATTCAACTTTTAATCCATGGTACTTTTTGGTAGTCCACCAAAGAGCATGTGACAATTATCATTGTCCGCAGAGTGTTATACGTTGATATAAAGATGTCTGTTGAATGTCAAATGATATTTGCACCCACTATAATGTCCTATGATATCATGTCACGCTAGCACACAAAATGTTTAGTTGATGAGAAAGCAGGAGTTTTTCATCAGTGTGGAATGATATTCAGACGTTGTCTGTTTTCTTTATATATGGTTGACCAATTTCAATTAATGTAGAATAAAACATGGGGCAAAGCATGTCCCACGCTGTGCCAGTTTTAACGCAACCTTCATATAGATTCAATTTAGCCGAAATGCAAAACAGTGTAAAGAAGAAGCGCCTCCGTACAAAATGCCCACTCACCAATCAGCGGTGTTGATTCGGACGTTGGTGGCATACGTTCGGCTACCATAATTAGAAAGAAACATAAAGACATAAAAATTGTGATTCCTAAAATAAAATCATCGCTATCAAACTATCACCGTATCTAAACATGTTTTTTATGCCGCAAGCTAAAGCTGTGCACTTTTGCGCTGTCTCCTCCATTAGCTTAAGCGGTGCCTAAAGTCTAAGCCAAAGCGTAAGCTGAAATCCTAACCCTAAGTTATATCAAACTTGAAAATATCCAAAAAGCTGAGGGCGGCGAAGTATAGAAAATCTTTTCATATGTGGAGATACTATTTTAAAACCTGTAATTAAACAAGCAACCACTTAATATTAAGCATAAGTCGCAAAAAATAAACGCCTTACATTTTGCTTCTATGTTGGATTGTTATCGTTGTGAAAAGGTTAACGATTACAGCTAAAATTCATTGGTGACAGGAATTCTTTTCTAGGATTCATATAGTTAAATTAGGACAGTTCTGTTATAAATGCCATTACAGCTTAGGTTCGTCAACTAACTATGTCTTCAGTGCGCTAATTGATTGTTGCTTATATACTTATGTAAACCTATGGATTTAGGGTACGAAATAGATTTTTTAAAGAATTCGCTTATGTGTATGCTTTTACCCCGTCACCATTGCCGCTTTCAGGGGCTGCTTGTCACATGTGTAATACACAACAACATTTTTTTTACCCAACGATAATTTTTCACCCGAGTCGGTCGGCAAAATGAAGTCGAGCAAAACCATGATCGCTATGAGTACACAAGGAACAATTAAATTGAATCCATAGTAGAGAGTTCGACGTTGAACGACAATTTCAAAGGTTACATCGATGTACGGATCAGGACAGCAGTCATAATAGAACTCATGTTTTACACCGGTAAGCGCTGCAATAAACATTGCAAATTTGGCAACTTTCAGTTCAGTGACAAAAATTGAATCATTTGCAGGACATATCACTATAGAAAATTGGAAGCACTTCAGAGCCCGTATTCTCAAACGTATATAGCACCTATCACCTATTAATAATAGGTTTTCAAACAAGCGAACTGCAGCAGGTACGGATGAAAACTGGTGGAACAATGTCTGTATTTTCATTAGTCTGTCATGTGTATAAAATAAGAAAAATTTCTCAAATTAATAAATATAACCAAACGATAAACCTACAAACAAGCTTCCATTCTCCGTTGGTTTTGTACGTTGACACGTCAATTGTTCCGTTTCGCAATGCGATAAAACCGCCTCCATACGTCCAACTGCCAAATTTTAGCAGACAAACTTGTTCGTCAAATGGAAACCATGCGATTTTCATTTTGCAATAACTGTCAACCACAGCTGCAAGCAACCAATCGGTAACATTTACTGCCATAAAACGGGCATTATAGGTCTGTAACTACTAGTGGGGGAGGGGACGGGATAGCGAGAGATGGTGTCGTCCCCTCTCTGTAACCGTATCTGATTTTTTAATTAGGAAAATTTTCTTCACAAATCACCTCGATAAATCTTGCCACATTCTAATAAATTCCTGGTTGCGAAACTGGGATCAAACTGTAACTGCATAAGTTATTTGGTGTATGCCAGTAGACGGTCAACATGCTCAAGTGGTGGACAGCATAATCCATTTCTATTGATCGATAAGCTTCTATAAATATTTTCAAAATTTATAGACGTTTCGTTAGACGCAGTCAACGGTGCAGAGCTGGAATCATATTTTCCTCGACCGAAACATTGCTTCACGAGCTATAGTCCCGTAGAGAAAAGTTTGCGCATCTGCCTGCCAACGATTTGGGATGGCATCAGATCAGTTCCTGACTGCAGCTCTAAACCAGTGGCTGTTTGGTTATGAAAAAATTTTATTTATTGAGTTCTGCACGCAACAAATTTACGTCGCACGATATATAACTTTTCAGTATCGAAAGCAACCTTTTCTGGTCCAAGTGGGACTCTGAGAACGTTAGTAGTAGAATGCAAAAAGTTAAGTCTGGCGGAGGGAATGACAAAAAACTAGCATTACCAATATAGCTGCAAGCCCGCAGCCCAAAAGGGCTCAGCCACCCCTCCCGAGAAAAATTTTCGCAAAACTAAAAAATTTTCAACATTGCCTGTGAGTCATTAACTATACATCTATGCCCTTCCTGAAAATTTTTTAGCCTCACCTACCAAGATGAGCTGCCTAGAGGTCTGTATATATACCTGGTGGAATCCATTCGACGGTCCCGTTATGCCGAATTACGACGTTTGCTTGATACATCGAATTAAAATTTTCATTTACACTAGAATAAATTTAAATTTCAAATTAAATATAGCTAGACTATTTGAAAACCCATGAAAAACATCGTATGTCAGACGAATATACAACAATGCTCATGTTACTTTTTGATTAAATTGTCTGAAAATTGTTAATAATATAATTGAAATACAGTTCAGTTCAAAAACGAGAAAATAACCTTCACAACTTTTATAGTTTTCAGTTTATTTTATGATTTTAGAATAATCATTTGCCAGATAATAATTGTTTTTGGCAAATTTACACATCTTGCACGAGCAATGAGTTGGTCAAAGTTTGCCGCAATATTTTAACATTTTATGTCTCTATAAGTCAAAGGCTGACATTTAAAGTCAGATTTACTCACCGTGAATACACATTTGCGACGACACAATTTAGTGTTTAGGGCATGGAGTGGTTTTTTGTCGGTATTCATACGCTAAAGATATGAAACCAATTTTTACCTGTTATATAATAAAATATCAGGAATCCATATTTGATCTGGACGAAGTCTGATCTCTTTGACGCCGCCGTATTTGTCAGGATCCCAAACAAGTAGCTGATCAACCCAATCCTATGAGTCGAAACAAAAAACTTGAAGTGTGCCAATCCAACGTAAAAAGAGCATATATATAAACTTTTATTTTGAAATTTGCGATCGCAGAAACCATTTGGAGCCGCGGAATTCGTATCGACCGGCACTGGACGGCTCAGGAAGTCAAAATACTTTTGTTTTACAAATTGGTATGCAGTGCCATGCTGCAGTTCAGATGCGTTACCGTATGGTGTTAGACAGGGGCAGACGACGCAGGACAGCATTAAGTCAAAATACGCCACCGTTAGCCTAATGCAACTTCCACAATATCACGCGTACATCAGGTAACCTTTAAAACAGTAGTCTCATGGACACTGAAGCAGTTTTGGCTCGGTGTCCCGGATGCTGAAGCCAAAACTTTTCAAAACTGCAAAAACGATACGAATAAAATATTTAATTTTAAAGAATGAATCTCAAAATTTGTGACCTGAAAAAATTAGTCAGATAATTAACGGATGAAAACTTACAAAATATAACCACATGTTTGTACGAATTACTTGATTTTTTTCATCCTGGAAACAATATTTAATGGCATTGTTGCAATGGCTCAGCAGGTACAAAACGTTACGCCTTCAAGAATGAAAATTTCATGCAATTTAAAACATGTTTCAGTCTAAATTTGTCTTCCTTTAGTTTAGCAGTGTTTCGTATTGTCGGCCAATGCCCCGGTTCATTGCAAACAGCAAACTTCAGTTTGACTGAGCATCACTTTTAAATTTCGTCAATCTCGCAAATAGATCTCGTCTGTAGAAAGAGGGGAATCTATTGAGGTTTCGGGATATTCTCAGTTCTCACAACACACAATTCATTAAAAGCTGTAGAACAATGTTTTGCGGTAGTAGCCGAAGTTGTCCGTAAGAAATATCGTACTTTCCTCACCCCTGTTCCATAGTTGCGGGAAAGAATTCTGTTCTGCTAGAAAGTAGAATTATCGAAAAAATAATTATAAGAAAAATTTTAAACGCCTACATAGCTATTAACACACGCATATAATTAAACTCACAACATCCAGTATTTGCTGAAATGATAACCCAAGTGTAACGTTGACTGCGTCACTTTCGTTAATCACCGGTCGCGTCATAACATTATATCCACGTTTGGCCAGCAAATCTTCGTGCAGTTTCATTTCGAATCGCCCGCATGAAACATGCAAAACCAAGATGCCTGAAATACGACACAAAGTCTAAAATTTTATATTTTTGGTTTGCACGTAGGGTGCCAGTGGTGGTGAAAAACCTGGGAGCCGAAGCAACAATTTTTGGAATAGCCGGTGTCAGAACCAAAGTAGGAAACTAAAAAATTAGGTCGTAGTCATGTTGAAATTAAGAATTTGCAAATTTTAATAAAATTTGAAAAGTTTTGTTTCAAAAGTTTACAAGATTTTTCGTTATTCTATACGGTTTAAACTTTGAAGGTTACATCAAACCTTAGAAATCAAGACGCTGAAGGTTATAACTATTATAAATATGCGACAATTTTCATTACGGAGATTGCTGCAATATCTGGTAAAAAATATACGAATCAGATTTCGATTTTTTGTCGGAGTCTAATGTAGACCACCGGTATATATTGTTAACTGGTAGTCTGCAAAAAAATTCTCTGTCTAATATTTAAAATTGTTTGAAATTTCAATTTTGCTTAATTACCATACCTTTAAACGATTTACCTGATAGAAATATTAGCAAAATGCAACAGCCCATTGACAAACTCGATTAAACGCAATTCAGATACTATAGAAATGTCAACAAATCATAACGGTATATACAACTGTATGTATCAGTTTTTTTTTCGTTGCCGGCATTTTTATCGCCGACCTCCAATTCTATAACGTTTATCCCTTCATTGAAAATGCCAATGAGTTGACTAATCAATTCAGATGGCGGGTTGGTTATTTCTCAGTTAATATAAAAGCTAATTATATATAAACTCCGTCTGACTTGTGTTAATTATCACTTTAAGTTGAGTTAATTCCGATCGAGTTGCTTAATTGTTAGTTTAGAATGAATCAAATCAACGCAAAGTTCTGAGTTATGACAGTCTTTAATAGTTGAACTTAGTCTGAGCTAAAATCAGCTTACTTGAATTTTACAGTGTTTCTCACAATATTTTCTATTTCGTTTGAGGATTTATTGCTTGCCAAACCATTTCACAGCAAGTATGTGTCTAATCGTTCGTTTTTAGCATTCAACAAAACTGATTTCCCTCTAAAAACTGATGTAATATTTCCGTTATTATAAATCACACGAAAATTAGTGCGGATTCAGAATCGAGTGATAGAATTAAACTTGTTTCCGATGTTTTGATCCGTCCTTAGTTCGTTAAAGATATTTTATGCATCAATTTTACTTTTTTTATATATTCTCTTACGTTCACCATAAGCAAACAAAACATAAACTACTTTTACAGTTTAACAAGAAAAAAATTGTGCTGGATATAAAACAATAATGCTAATGCTTTAAAATTTGTCCAAATAATTGTTTTGGAAACCGTAAAATAATTCTCTAAAATATCGTTTGTTTCTGAGGCTTACTAAGCGGTGAACACTCTCTTCTGTCAAAATTGAAGCATCATAAACTGTACAAAATATTTGTTTCAATATTTTTGTTGTCTTCTGTTGAAAAACAGGAATTCTTATCATTGACGAATGCAACGAGATAGATAGAGGAAAACATCCCACTCAGAAATTTACGATGAAACCAGTAAAATGCGCTTTTATAGGGTCCATTAACTCAAATGTATGCTACACTGTACCGGTCACAGCTGTTAATAGCTCATGTACAAACAGTCAAACCAGCCAATGAAGAAATTAAAAATTAAGTACGATTTTGCGCTCAATTCATCCCGCGGCCCATGTTACTTTTAGGGCCGTCCTGGTTACTGGTTGGTCTGTAAAAGAGTAGGCTTATATTCCGGACTACATTTTTTTGCTCAGGCTTAGGCTTACGAATACGCTTAACTTACTGTTACGGCCCTAAAAGTAACATTGGCTCATCCTGCTATGAGTCGAGAGCGAACCTCATTTTCATACCAGAGGCAATTTGCTTGTTTGAAAGCTTATTACTAGCTGGCAACCGGTGCTACACACATTGGAGAATGCGGGCTAAGCTCTGGCAGAGTTGAAAACGACGCCAATGATGCCTACGCAGCTTTGTTTCATTATATTCAAGGACAAACTGTGTCGGTATTCTATACACCTCAGGTTCCTGATGCGATAAGATCAAATTTTGGCCTACATTAAAAAAAGCTTAAGCTATTGGTATCCTGTTTTAGCTGACTGTTTCCAGCGTTCAGCCTTCAAAAATTACAGGTTTTTATTTTATCAAGAGATCAATAAAAGGACGTTGTCACAAATAACACCTAAATTTGACGTTTAATATTTTATTTCCAAATTTGATGATAATATGGTACAAGTATAACAGGACCGGAACGTTTTCGTGTGGGGCTGCAAGAAAGTCAGCATCCTTACGCTGAGATTTAAGCTTACGCTTGTGCCTAGGAATATGCTTATACTACTGTTCCGGCCCAGTTCTGCAAATGGGCCGATTATACTATACTACATATTATTTTACAAGTTACATAACGTAACACCGGAAAAACACACCTAAATATAATTGGTTGCAAAAGTTTTGTCTTGCGCTTTAGTAAAACTCCTACAACAATGCTAAACTAAAAGGAAAGACTAAGTCTAAAAATGTGCTTAGTAGGATTAATATAAACATCTATGATATTAAAGCTGGAACTCCCCACATACGTAATTCGGGCATTGTTCCAGCGTATATGTATACATAAATTTCTACATTATTGTTCTGCAAAAGAATTTGCGGGCATAGATTTACTGATATTGCCAAGTATTTGTCAGTGCAAAGTATTGCACATGCGTGCAACTACGTTCGCTTACAAGTTTTCTAATATTAAACTCGTGTCAAAACTACAGGACGATTTTTGTGTTTCGTAAAAAGCGCTTGTATTGATGCTAAAAAAGTGTCTTGACAAACTATAAAAACGTAAATGTGCAAATAGCGATTGTTTGAAAAGCCAAAAGTGTTTGATATAGCGTTTTATTTTTGTCAGGATTCGAAATTCAAAATATTAACACAAAAGTCAATAACAGTGAAACTAATTTTCAAGACGCTGGCACTTCAATATCGCCGAGAACAATAATCTGTGGTGCCGAGAAAATAATTGCACAAGTTGCAATCACAAACACAATCCCGAATATGATCATACACAACCGGTCGAGGACCATCGCTGCAAATTTCCAATCTGACATTTCTTGTTCGTCTCTTCGATCCGAAGCGAGCTGACGTGTGACAATTTTCAAATCGGCCAAAATTCCGTTCAAAATCAACTCAAAACTGGACAGCCCTTCGTATACATACGACGACGGGATGGCTCCAGAGAGAAGTAGCTGTGATGTCTTGTTACCTCGTCGATGGAAACCGCTGTCAGTTAACGTCAGTTGTTGCTGTGGTGGCCGGAGTCGCCCTCCGAAAGATCCAGTCGACCGAAACGCTTGCGACCGTGAACTGTGAAACCATCTGAGGCGGCGAAGATCAGCTTCGTCTAAATCGAGAATATTCGAAATGATTGCTGATGATTTTGACGAAACTACGGTGTTGTCTGCGGATGTGTCGCGTAATTGTTTTGGCAGCATTGGATCCTAAAAATACTAATTCAATCCAAGGTATATGAAAAGTGACCTATCGTACTGATATCAACGCGTTCGCATTCAGCTCATCCGATCCATGTTAGAACTGCAAGGGTGATATATTTCAAAAGTTATGACTTAACGAGGCTGTGAGCATACGGTTGCGCTTAAATTGTTAGAAATTCCATATTCCGTGCGCTATCTGTTCTGTTAACCCGTTACAGCAGAGAAGTGATGTGCACAAGAACACATACAAAACGGCAAAATCTTTCGAAATTCCTGAAGTGCAGCGACAAAATGGCAAAATACTTTAAACTTCAGGTACTGAATCCTCGGAACAAAAGCGTATATATCGTTTGCGGCGTTCACTCGAAATTTTTTGTAATTCTTTATTTAGTCAAGACAGAATTTATGATACGACTCTAGTAAACCCGCAAAATTACCCTGCGTAGGATGTTAAAGATCTAATGGTTTAACTGAATAGATGAGAAAATAAAAACGTGGTATGAACAAAAGCCGTTGAATGGTCCTTTTAGCCACCATCAGCCAACGAAACGAGCAGGGACGTTTACAATAGGAGGGATGGCCCATGTATAGAACAGGACCAGAACAGTAGAATAAGCATATTTCTAAGCCCAAACCTAAGGCTAAGCCTAAGCGTATGGATGAGCATATTCCTAAACCTAAGCCTAAGCCTAAGTCTAAGTCTGAGCAAAAAAAATAGTCTAAAGACAAGAAAACGATCATCTTATCTTGCTTAAAAAAGACTTCTATAGATTCTAGAGGTCAGAAATTTTCTTTTACCTTAGATTATAACCTTCCACGCTGGAGTATATAACATACCGTTGGCGACGTGGACAGAATCGTTTCCATTGTCATATCTTTCATTTCAGCCAATGATGCGCTTGAACTGTCATCGATTGGAACAAGACGTCCGTTTTTGAAATGATACCCAGGACGTGACATTTGCAGTATTCGCGGAAGCCAGTGCAAAAACATTTTACGAATCTGAAACAGTCTAAAGCGTTCAAGAGTGCGCAAGTAGCTACGTTTTTTATAGAAGATTTTCGAAAATGCTAAATTTTAATTGTGTAACAGCATAAGGCTCTTCGTTCAGCATAGAAATAACAAATTGCAATTTGAACACAATAAATCATGGTAATGTTTTAAGACACTACTTAAGGCGAAGGCTTGGCAGCCTGAGATTAAAAAATTAATCAATGTTGAACTTCAGAATTGAGTACGTGATCCCAACATAAAAACTGCCAACCTTTTGAAAAAGTTTACTAGTATTGATTTTGCAAAAAAACAAAGAATTGAAAGTGTGCAAGCAAATCGAGCTTGCACTTTTATACAGTAACACTGAAATTTAAACACTCACAAACGGTGGCATTTTGTCAAAATCTGGCGTTCGATAATGAAAATTGAGAACGAGAATTGTAAACACTTGCGATGCAGAAATGATTATCATCACCACAGAGAAATACACGGCTGAAATTATAGCAGAATTATGCAATTTTAAATATTAACTGACAAGTCGGCTGGATACCATAAGCATTTTTATATATGTACGTTTCCAGAGTATGAAATATTGCTTAATGATATCTTCGCCATACTCAAAACCAATGCTACACACATTAAACTACATTAACGTACCAATTAGCGGTATCGCTTCTGATGTCGGCGGCATACTATCGGCGACCATGATCAAAAAGAAGCATAACGACATAAATATTGTAATTCCTAAAAAATTTTCTATCCTTAAACTCGCGAGCAGTTGCAAAAATCGCATCAAAGCTATTGCCAACAAAATTGTTACTTTACTATTACAGTCAACAAGGAAAGGATAGATTTTAATTCAAATTATTACATGTCTGCTTGCAACTTTTAAAATATTAACTACAGCTTTCCAAAGTGAACGCAAATATTACAAAACTGCATTAATATCTCTAGGTTTTGTTTTTTATAATTTTCAACCCATTTAACTGCCAATAATAAACATTTTCGCAAAACCAAAGCATTCAACTCAAATATATATATGTAGGAAGCTATCTCGCATCACGCTTCCAACTGCAAGGGCCAGGAAAACATGTTGCAAGGAGAATAGCATGATGTCAGTATAAACAACCCACGCATGACTATGAAATAGTGTGGGCGTTCAGTCCCCACGCATGACTATGTAATAGTGTGGGCGTTCAGTCTTTGTGCTATATAAACTGCTCCTTGTTCCAATAAGATTATTATTGTCCAGTTGTTACTTCGCAACATTGGTGCGCCCGACTTAAGTTTTTTACTCTGCGTTTGCTCGTTTTACTTTACTCAACGCTTGAAGCTCATTTGTTTTCGTCGCTTATTTTGACTTGAGTTTGTTTTCACTCATGACTTTACTGGTTCATTTTTTTCGCCGACTGCCAGATTTTTAAGCGATGCCGGTCGATTTCCCGCAACAGTCAAATCAATCGGGGTCCATGCAAAACTCCGACAAAGCGACCGTTGCCGCCGCCGCAATCAAACTACCACCTTTCTGGCCTGCCGATCCCGAGTTGTGGTTCGCCCAGGTCGAAGCCCAGTTCGCCACCCGAGCCATTACAACGCAGCAAACAAAATTTTTCTACGTCGTCGGTTCTCTGGCGCCGGAACACGCAACAGAGGTTCGAGATCTTCTTATCAACCCGCCGCAGGACAATCCATACGACGTACTTCGAGAACAGTTGGTTCGACGTCTTTCCGCATCCGATCAAAGGCGTGTCCAGCAACTTCTTAACGCTGAAGAGCTTGGTGATCGAAAACCAAGTCAACTCCTTCGCCATATGCGTCAGTTGCTCGGATCCCAGTCTTCTTCGCTTGACGATTCAATTCTTCGCCAGCTATTCCTTCAGCGACTACCAACACATGTTCAAATGGTGGTCACAGCAGCCGATAGCCCAACACTCGAAGCGGCAGCAACGTTAGCGGACAAGGTCATGGAAGTGGCATCACCGATTGTATCGACAGTTTCAAGCGATCCTCCGGTGTCAACCGAGCTGCAATCGTTACGAGCGGAAGTTCAAGACCTTCGACAAATGGTAGCTTCGCTGACGGTCAACCATAAAGGAAGACTTCAAAGCGACGGCAGCTGAAATGGTCCATGGATCTTCAATTCGACTACCGGGCGAAATGATATCAACAGCGTCGCAAGAATTTCCCGATCCAACTTCATTCGCCGACCGCTTACGATGTACAATGCGTCAACTGCAACCGGCAACAACACGATCGGTCGAACGTCCGTCTTTCATTCCGGCAATGCTTGCGCAATCTGAATTCGTCTTCTTGCGCCACGATGCCATACGAAAACCCCTACAATCTCCGTACGATGGTCCATTCCGTGTCATCAAGCGAGATTTCAAGCACTACATGATCGACAAGTTTGGAAAGATGGAGGTGGTTTCCATCGATCGCCTCAAACCTGCTTTCATTGGCAACGACCCGATAAAATCGTCATCGCCTTTAACGGATTCGTCAGCAGTGTTGGATGGCCACCCTCGTCGGTCTAACAGAACTGTCAAATTCTCAGATCGCTTAGCGACTGTCGTCTAGAGGGGGAGTATTGTAGGAAGCTATCTCGCGTCACGCTTCCAACTGCAAGGGCCAGGAAAACATGTTGCAAGGAGAATAGCATGATGTCAGTATAAACAACCCACGCATTCAACTTCTTTAATTTAATAAATTGGTAATAATCGGAACGAGTAACCAATAATACTTATGCTTACCGAGTGTCAATTTTTCACACGAGTCTGGTGGCAGGATAAAGTCCAGCAACGCCATCAGAGCAATGAGTACACACGGCACAATCAAATTGAATCCGTAGTAAAGCGTTCGACGTTGAATGCGAATCATAAACGTTACATCAATGTACGGATCGGGACAACAATCGTAATAGGTTTCGTGTCGGACTCCAGTTAGGGCTGAAATATAAATGGTTAGTTGCAGTAGCGCAGTTTTGATTTTAGAGGCGGACAGTTACGTTTTATAAGAAGCTCAAAACAGTGTTTTTGTGTTACCAACTAAAAAGCTTAATAAAATAGTGGACAATGGATACAAAAGGGGTTTAAACATGGCCATCCTATGCCATTGGCTTAGAGGTAGTGCCTCACTTGAATTATCGTCAGCAGTTTGCCAGTGCCATTTTATGAGACAATATTTTAGTTGTTTCTCATGGTCGGCCCCCACCAATTCAAACTTCAATAATACTCCTCATGAAATCAATAAGGCTTATGGTTCGACAGACGCTCATCCGTACAAAAATTTTTTACCGCCAAGGCATATCGAAACTTGACATCATCGTATTATAATACGAACAGGCCTGTAGCATGCTCACCATGCTAGGGGAGATGGAAAATTTTCAGGATGGGCATACAAGGGTTTTCGATGACTTACAAGCAAGAATGAACATTTTTCAGAGGGGATGACAAAATTCTAGCAGTGGGGCTGCGCTTCCACTGGATACAAAACATCTTGAACCCTGCTCAGGTTGAACTAAGCGCGTACTGAAAGCAAGCATGCTTTACATAACCTATTTCCACACAAACGTACAGACTAGTTTCCATTCTCCGTTAGTTTTATACGTTGTTAAATCAATTTTGCCTTTTTGAAGATTGATTAAACCGCCTCCGTACGTCCAACTGCCAAATTTCAATTCGCAAATTTGTTCGTCAAATGGAAACCATGCAATTTTCATTTTGCAATAACTGTCGACCACAGCTGCAGTACAAATGATACGTTCATCTTTCACAATGCACTGTAAATTTCAGTAAGTTGATTTCAACTTCGAATATGTTGAATCAACTCCGTCCGAGTTCTGTTCGGCTATACTACGGCAACTCAGAGAGCCTGAGTTGAATCAATTTATTCTGACTTAATTTACCAAACGGAATTAACTTAATGCACAATGAGTTAGTGATGACTGTTACGAATGCAGAAATGATTAACTCGCTATCTGAATTGATTAATCGGATCAATGGCATTTACAGTGTGGCAGATCCAGAAAATTCTGATGGAGCATGCCAGCCGATATATAAGTGAAAAAACCTCACAAGCGAGAAACCAAACGCAATTTTGATAGCAAATTTTAACACGAAATTTTGGAGTGCTCCCTGTTGTTGGGGGGATTAGACGTGGACATCCACCCCTTCGATCAGCCAGTGATTTTCTATGCAGTATATACCTGTCAAATGTAAAGTTAGCGCAAAACCAAAATTAATTGCAGTTGTCTAATATTAGTTTTATATAATCGCTGGTCATGAACCAGTAAGAGCAGTTCTAGAATTACGGACAACCTTCGGCTGACCCAACTCGATCAGCTTAACGCAGTATTTTGTCATACCGCCTTATACGGACCCGTTGAGTCTTACAGAAAAAATATTCCCCATCTGCCGAATAAAAATTATTTCAATATTGTAAACGATTCGCACAGAAATATGTTGTTTGATCATACACATTTCTGTCGAATTCAAAATTAATAAATTATAAAAAATGAGGTCTTTAAAATCGATAAAGTGTACAATCTACAAAATACTCTTATTTACCAGGCGGAATCCATTCAACATTGCCTGTATATCGAACTACGACGTTCGCTTGATAGAGTGAGTTAAAATTCTCGTTGACGCTAAAAAGATCATTGTAAAATGTACTAAATCATACTTTGACGACTTAAAAATATGCCCGTGTTAATTATAAGAGCCTATTCAGTGGGTGACATGGTGGCTGGTAGGTTTAGAGACTTGAAAACGTATACCGGACTCTAAATGTTTGAAGTACCTATTACATTTAGTGATAGGTCTTGTAACTTGTGAACCAATGAATGGTGAAGTTCAAAACCCAGCCCATTTATCACACGTGATTTGGCTTAGTTCTGTGGCGATTTTGAAATCTGCAATTGGAAGCGTTCGTCCGCTTGAAAACTATTGCTAACTGTTGATAGGTACTATTCGCAGTTGAGAATATTAGTCCTAGGCTTTGGTATTACGTTTAGTATCACGCTTAGATTTAGGCTTAGCTGAAAGAACCCCAACAGTAAACATGGATCTTTGAATAATTGGCAACAAGCCAACTTTACATACACACTGTCTCAATCATTTAATTATTATTGATAAATAACAAAAAAGTGTTGCTTTATTTGCGAAATACGCACAATGGTTCCAGTGAGATTCTCTTCAATGACTTGAACAAATATATTTCAGTGAATACTACATGCTAGCATAGACAAATAGACTTAATAGTAAAATCGTATATACTGCAGTAATTGACATGGTCGTCACCGAATAAAATTCTGAACAGCACCTATGGTTCAAAATTTTGACGATACGACAAACGGATTTAAATATTGATTTGTCTATTTTTACGAGTTTGTGCTCAAATTGTAAAGAAATGTGCAGATAATAGCACAGGCTAACTGATTTACAGACAAACTACATATGAATTCTTGGGTGTAGCGGCCAATGTAAACAACATGGGCGGAACAGTATTATAAGCATATTTCAAAGCCTAAACCTTAGCCTAAGCCTAAGCCTAAGCCAAGCAAAAAATTAGTCCGAAGCGTAAACTTACTCTATTGCAGTCCCACAGAAAAACGTTCCTCCCCTGATCTTTACATGGGCCGGTGTACCTAATCCTGCCTCTACAGATGGGACATCCTGGCCTACGCCTTGCCGCCGTTATTGTTTCTGTCCGAACACCAGTTTACCTGTTGTATAACAGCACATCCGGTATCCATATTTGATCAGGTCGAAATCGTATTTCCTGTATTCCTGCGTATTCGTCAGGATCCCAAACTAACCATTCGTCAATCCAATACTATAAAGTGATCATGAATGTGGTTTTCACAGTATCGCAGGCTCATACTACTTTAAGGTGCGTATCGTTGTTCCACGGGACTTTAATCGAGTAAGGTTATACTTTTGACAGGTTAAGCTAAGTCTTATTGAATCACTGTTGTTAGTAACAATTTTGGCTCCACTGGTCGCAAATTCAATGGAAACGTTACAGGTCTATAGCCTGCTCACCTCGCTAAGGGGCTAAATTTTTCCAGGAAGGGCATTAAAGGTTTTCAATGATTAACAAGCAATGTTAAAAATCTTCTAGGGGGGCCGAAATTTTTCCAGGGGGCAGAGCTCCCCTGCCCCCTCTTGGCTACGAGCCCGCTACGTTAATTAACAAAGATTACTATTTTAACAAACGATAACTTACAAAGTTAAACCAAATATTGGTTCGAATAACCTGGTTTTTTTCATCCTAAAACAATTACATATGTCTTGATATTAATATGCACAGCATGAAATATATTCAAAAAACAAAACGTTTAAACTCTCGATCTGTTGTACCTTCATAGTTGTGAGCCAATTGAAAATTGCAACGAACGAAAAATATTTTTCCAAGATCATTTTATAAACCATTACATCAAGCGAATAAGCAATATCATCAAAATTTATGGAAAACTGTATTAAATCGCAACAAATTCTCTTAATTCCTCGAGGGATGTCGCTAAATAGTCGATTTTGCATGCTTCATAATTAACACCGTGGTCTGCCTACTTTGAACAAAGTAAATTATAAATGATGTAATCGTGCGGGTACTGGGATAAGAAATAGAGGTGATATATGCCATCCAAAGTTTCTGGATATATAAAAAAACAAGTGACAGAACATGCAAAAGTGCCTGATTTGAAAATTAATAAATCGATAATACAAGGTTTCTTCTATAAAATTTGGTACAAGTAATTGTAGTAGCGCGGTTTTTGGGTTTTCCAAAATATGAACGCACACTTTCACTTATCCAGGTGCTTTACTAACTTTAATACAGTGTCGCATATAATTATTTCATTTTTTCAGGCACATCATATGACCTGTGCGTTCGTAAACAAATGACGGAACAAACAATCATTTGAATGCGACCGCATTGAGGCGAGGTCGCTAACAAGTGCTTGTACAGGCTTTAGAATTACAAGTAAAAAAATTTTTTACACCTCAAACGACATTTTTCTCAGACAAGCGGATATACAGGAATATAAGCCCTCCGAAACTTCGGCCCATGTAAAGATCAGAAGCGGAGAGTTTTTCTGTGGGACTAAAATAGTGTATAGCTTAAGCTTTAGACTAATTTCTTTTTGCTTGGCTTAGGTTTAGGCTTAGGCTGACGCTTAGAAATATGTTCATTTTTACGCTTAGGTTTAGGCTTAGGCTTAGGCTTAGGCTTAGAAACATGCTTATAATACTGTTCCGACCCTGTTCTTTACATCGGCCAAAACTTCTAAAGATATGAGAAAAACGCAATTTTAATACTTGCTGAATGCTAGAAAAGTTAAAATTTTTTATATCGCACAAACTTTTACACGAAGTTATATCTTCCAGAAATATTTGCACTTGCCCTATTCCTCAGAATGGATAATGACAAGAGTGTGGTACTGGGTACATTCTGAGTACAAACCAATGTACGCAGTCAAGGGCGGTGATAAGGGGGGCGATCGGACGCCGCCCCCCATTGGTCCTAGCCGACGAAAATTGTTTCTGCGTATCCAAATTTGGACGTGTAATAATCAAGGGAGGTTATGAGAAGCTCAAATCTGCGAAAATTTTCAAAATCCAACCGTCTTTGGACGAACAACGGCTGGAAGGGATCACCAAGACCGCACAAAAAATTGATCATGCACCCGCCTTAGGTCATTTATATCACCGCCAGCGCACCGTTGCGCTTTTGGCCTACCCCTTTAAAGTTTCTTGTGAACTTCAAGTGATGATTAGCCCCTAATCAGGGGTGCGGGCAAACAATAATGGTACGTTCATTTTGTACCATGCAGAACCCTAGTAATTGCACAGTTTTGTCTAAAAGTGATCATCCACTCTTGATAATAATACTCACAACATCGAGGATTTGCTGAAACGATAAACCGAGCGAAACATTGACTGCATCTTGTTCATGCAATACAGGACGCGTCATAGTATTGTAAGATCGCTTAACAAGCAAATCTTCGTGTAATTTTATCTCGTACGGGCCACAGCGCACAATTCCGATTAAAAACGCTGGAAAAGTGTAAATACATTAAGATTTTACGCAATTGTGGATCCACAGGATCCACATGCACACTGCAAAAATGGTGAGTCAAATTCACGCTCCGAAATAGGTTTTACAAGGCTACACAAACTGAGTCAAATTCGACTCCGCCAGAGTCAAATTCGACTCACTAAGTCGCACGTTTGACACTGGTGGAGTCGCATTTGACTCGGTTTCTGTACTCCCGTAGAGCCTATTTCGGACAGAGTCAAATTCGACACAGCAGTCGCACGTTTGACTCTGGCGGAGTAGAATTTGACTCAGTTTGTGTAGTCCCGTAGATCCTATTTTGGAGAGAGTCAATTTGACTCACCATTTGTTGCATTGCACCTATGCCCCCCAACAGAATACAAAAACACTGTTTTATTATGACTTATCTCGTTTCACTCGTGAGCTTTATTTTCACTACTATATATAGCGTGGCTTCCCGCTTCCGAAACTTTTAAATCAACCACTTATGTTATGTCCTAATTTTGTCCAATTATTATTATTATTATCAATCGAACGAATCTTCAGCCGGCAGCTCAAAAATAGTGCTTTATTGAGCGAGTTTTCTCTTCAGTTAATTTTATAAACGCACGCTCAAGCTAAACTGAGACAGTCCCACTGCTGAGAGTTTTAAGTAAAGGAAAAAAGCTTTTCAGATGTGCCAGGGAAATTTTACTTGCATAGAATTCTTTTCATTCCGTCATGCAAAATTTGGCCAGAAAGGGGCGAAGCTGTTAGTAAAGAAGCAACACCACATCGGTCGCTTCCTCCGCCATAGTTGTGGGCGTGATCTGGGGAAGAAAATTGCCAACGTTAGCGTAAAATGAAATCATGAACACTAAATATTTATCAGCTACCTATATATGAACATGTTTCGACTCCGATAACCTTTGGACACGCTTAATTTATTGCGTTTGGTTTTAAGACAATGTTTATATAATAAGTAGATTATAATTATATATCTAAGTTAGGGAAAAATGAGACTTACCTGGCAAAACAACAAAGCATGACGATTTAAGCTGCATACCACTACTAACATAAGCATCAACTAGGAAGACGACTGTCGAATTTAAATGTAGTTTTAAAACATTGAGTAAATATTATTTACTTTTTTTAAAAACTGTTTCAATTTACAAATTTTAGACCTTATCAATTTTGACTTGGGTAATATTTTCACTACACGTAACAGTAAAATGCTGAGTGCTGACTTATATTTCGTCAGGGTGGGCGCAAGATAAAGTGCATGATGCATTTTTCAATCATAGGAAATGTCGGCTTCTGCATAGCACAGGCGATTCCGATTTTCCACGGTGGAAAATTTATAACCAGAAGTGCAGCCATTCCTTCTTGCGCTTTGTTTAAAGGCTAGGTAGTAGGTTTTTTGCTGAATTGTGGGAAAAACCAAAATAATTGGTATTCTATGGAAAAAGGGAAAAGTGGAAAATCCAAATGAAAAGTGTATCTCTTGGTCCAGTACATAGGGTGATGTTTGGTTAAAAAATTGACAGGCACCGTTGGGCTCTGAAAACCGGACAAGTGTTAATTTTAAGCGCATACGTTTTCCTTTGGGTTGGTAACGATTGGGCTCTTCGGACATAACCGATCTTCCCTACCAAACCGAGAGTAACCCACTTTTCAAATTTTGTTTCTCCGTTCTTCGAATAAAACGTGCACTTCAGATTTTTACTACCAAACTGGAAAAATCTTATCTCATAAATTTTTCACATTTCCCGTTTGCCACGCCAAACCTACACTTCAAATTTTCTTTTCCTACTAAACCATAGAGAATGAAGCCGCTAAAATGCCTGTACAGTACTCATGTTAGAAGTACCACCTTGTAAAATTGGAAGCCCCTGTTCTATATATCTATGTGCCGATGTGTTGAAAAGCATTTTCCAAATATACGCTGCGTGGAGTTATGATAAATAAGTTAAACTGTAAAGACAAAGACATATTCATAAAATACGGCTTGAAAACGCTTAGTCTTTTAGAACATTTTACATCTACGCGAAAGCTTTCAATGCTTGTAAAATGAGATAAAAATACTAAAATCTGCACGAAAAGCATTAAGTGATTGACGTTTGTACACTGCAGAAATTTTGCCTGCGGCGCTATTTCATTCGACGTACGAACCGACAACAACAAACAGATAAGCGGAAACGAAATTTTTCAGCGGGTGTGAACCAGACGCGCTGCAGCTGGCCTAATGAACGGGCGGGCCAACAAATCTGGCCAAGATTGCAACCTTTGGTAGTTGAGCAAGCGTCAAGACATGCAGAATCCAAAGGTGTCGACCCACAGTTCAGACAGCCTTGTTTTTGAGTGCCTGAAGATAAAACTATTGTGTGATGTCTTAGACGTCGGACCTAACCCAATAAAGCAATTTTTTGTACTGGCTTTAATAAAAAATGTTATTGGCTTGTTTTATTCGCGTATCTTGCGAACTTTTTTGCTCTTTCATGCTGCTACCACAAAACGAATGATCATCCGCAATTGCTACGCGACTTTTCTTTTCATTCTGGATGATTTATTGAGTGCTTCATAACGAAAACATACCATACATACATAAACTCGGATCCAAATCAAATTCAAATCCATTTCTGTACCTACCAACCCTTGTAAGAAGGAAAAATGTTGCGCAAACAATAAAAAAATCTGTAAAAGCTTTGTGCACCACGCTGCGTACAGCTGAATATGAAAACCATAATAAAAATTATTTTTTGTGTACATTTAAAGCAGCGAATATTTAAAAAACCGATTCTGAGCTTTTTAAAATGGTAGTGAAATTAAATTTTAAAATTATAAAATGTGGTTCGTTTATCTTAAATAAATATTCCTGTCTCATTTATGAGCTGAGACGCGATATATATTTCAAATTTCTACTAATGAGAACGGAACTTTCATGCGTTTTTATTGTTTTTTGCTTAAAAACGGAAATGTGAATACAAATTCATCAAAAATTAAAACTTTTCAAGCTTACTACTAAAGCTCTTAATTGTGTTATCGTTATGCAAATTTTTGCTTAGTTAAATGATCTCAAACGGTGCTGGATGGGGTGTAAACGGATTTTACCGGAAACGCTATCGTATATCCGGTTAAACAGTTATACACTGGTGCTGGTCATCATCCAGTACGAGCCAAAGTTCTTATGCACTTCCCGTTACATTTACGTTTGTGTTTAGGTTTAGGAAACGGCTAACTTATTCCTAAATTTAAACTGGATTTTGTACAGTTTGTTCATATTTCACATACGCTTATTCTTACACTTTATACTCAAGCTTAGGTTAACGAAAAGTCTTGTATCTAGCTTAAGCTTATAGCTTTGTTTATATTCTTTGCAGTGCATATAAATAGTCCAATTCAAGGATATTTCGGGTTGAGCTCAGGGTTGCCAAAACCCAAGTTTACGTCTTTATGGATGTAGCTTGCAAAACTAAAGTAATTCGTTGAGCTTTAGCTCAAATTTTGGAGTTGTTTTTCTCGAAATCTGTCTTGCATTTCAGACAAATTTGTCTTGTATTTAAGAAATATTTGTCTTAGTTCAACAAACAAAGTCTTAAATTTCAGACTTTTAAGTCTGAAAAATTTCAGGTCCGTATTTCTATAAAATTTAAAAAATATAAGTGAGGAATGCAAGACGTGTATATCTTGCTTGAGTCTGTATTAAGACATAACTGTTTTAAATTTCCGACAATTCTTGAATACAATTCCTATTTTGTGTGCAGACTCGCAACTCTAACAATGCGTTTTACGCTTTTTTGAACAAAACAAAGCTTTAAAATGAAATATGGTCCAATGATAAAACCATCCCTATATTATACACATGCAAGAATCAAACAAAGACCGTCCGCCCAAACCGGAGCTTTGTTTGCCAATATAGTACGTGTCCGTTCATTCGAATACTGTGTAATAAAGCAAAACATCAATCACTCTCAAAATAATCCTATATCAAGTCTGTCATAATAGTAATACGCTCACTGCCGTTATGGGTTTAAAATTATATATAAGTGTGGCATGGTTATACAAATGAAATAGCCGCTATTGTTTTTATGAAAATATTTTGCCGAGACTATAGCCGGTATTTGTCAAAAGTGAGTAGCACCAATTACCAGTTGTGGTGATAGGTCTTGTATATACATTCAAACCCGAAATGTTGAGGTTTGAAGTAAGGCACATTTATTGCTTTGGATTTCCGCTACTTCAGTGCAAATTTTGAAATCTGCAATTGCAGCAGTTCGTTAGTACTTATGAACACCTATTACTAACTGGTGATAGGTGCTATATGCATTTGAGAATATGGGTCTATATCCGCGACTAGAATAGCATTTCATTCAAAAAAGAACTTAGTGAAAAAAGCCGTGATACCTGCGCTTCCTTCCACAGGCTATAGGCTTAGGCTCTGGCTCAGACTAAGGCTTAAGCTCTTGCTCAGTCTTAGGTTCAGCGAGGTCGTAGTCAAAAAAGGAGTCAGGCTGGCTACTGGCCTGGTTCAAGCTCAGGTTTCGGAAAATGCTTGCCTAAGGCTAAAGCCCTAACGTAAACGTTTAATTAAGCCTTTATACAAACCTGTAGCCTTAAATAAAATATAGGTAATCTACATCGTTATACTTCGATCTGTTGAAAACAAACGAAGTCACAACCTGGCTTTCGATGCTTTCATTTTTTAGCGTATAAAGAAAAAGTATTACTCTCTAAACCAAGAAGTGCTATAGATCCACCATTGGTGTAATGTCGGTAGAATGTACTATAACTATTAGGTTTTTCGAAAATTGTTTGTTATTTTATGCATTTCTTCATGATCCAACTTCAAAATTTGTTACTAAATAAATATATACCAACTGATACATTTCATTTCCTGCTATGACAATATATGATATCAGCACTAACTTCCAACAGTCCTAAAACATTTTAATAAAAAATACGTTCAATGAAAAAGAACTGAAAACAACTAAAACAAACCATCTGAACATTTGACGGCGAGGAAATTTTGCTACAGAATTTTTAAAAATTAACAAAGACGGATTTTAGTTGCAGAGCCTCTAAACACTTCAATAACAAAAGCTTATAAGCTAATTGAAACGATCTCAACAGCTAAATTTCACACCCGCATAAAACAGCTTTCACGATGACTGATGAATATAGCCAAATACGAGCACAGAAATGTACCTAACAGTTCAACGGTTAAGCTGTAAAGCGCCAATATCACTAAGTTGGAAAATCTGTGACTTGAACGACTATTAGCGGAAGCAAAAACATTTCTGGCTGGCAAAGGAAAGTTCCTCCGACGTAGAATTCTATTCAAATCATGTTGAAAAAATCGGCCATGAAAGTAGAAATGTACACAAGAGGCAAGATACAACCGGAGGTAAAAAATACTGAAGCCGGATGTCAATAAATTTTGCCGTAGCCGGAGGTTATTCTAAATTTGGTAGTTAAAATTGTGTTTAATTTCCTAATTTTAATAGATACTTGACAGGCATTGTTAATGCGCCGTTCACAATAATTCTTTCAACAGTACCACAAAGTCTGCTATAGCCCAGGGCTATCACGATTCACGAGTTCATTTTCGAAACGCGCTCGTGATAGCCCAGGACTATAGGAGATTTCTCTTATGGCCCAGGACTATCGCGTGTCAGCTCCTTTTTCGAAATTCGTGAATATATTAAAAACGTCAAAAGTCTACGCGTAGTTTACGATTTGCAGATATAGTATATTTTCCTATCGTAGTGGTAAACTGGCGCCTAACATCAAAACAAAAAATTCAAAGTCTTCCTTTAAAATCAAACGCCTCAAAATTTTTGTTTGCCACATAACTCCTCATAGCCCAGTGCTATAGTAAAATGCAGCGCATTAACATTCGAAAATGCAGTTGGTTGGTATAAGTTTCAGAACACACATCAACCTACCCTGTAAATTCCAATGAGTTGATTTATCAACTCAGCCAGCGAGTTAGTTATTTCTGAGTTAATAACAATAGCATTAACTCACACTGAGTTGAGTTGATTCTCTACTCTGAGTTGAGTTGACTCTGGGTGAGCTGATTAATTAACTCAGAATGAACTGAATCAACTAAAAATTCTGAGTTCTGATAGTCCAAACTCAGACTGAGTATTTCAACTCATTCTGAGTTAAAATCAACTCACTGAAATTTACAGTGTATGTGTTATGAATATAAATATATAAGGTAAAATTTTGTGATAGCCCAAGGCTATCATAGGAAGGAGCTCACACATGAAAGCCCTGGGCTATATTAAGAAAAATCTTTTAGCCCTCTGTAAAACACTCTACTTAAAATACTGACCTCGTGATAGCCCTGGGCTATAGCGGATTTTGTGGCACCGTTGACAAAATTATTGTGAACAGCGCATAAAACATTTTGGATTTATGCTTTACCAAATCTCGGTAATTTTCCCGTCAAAATTGAACCTAAATAAGTTTTGTCACAATATGCAAAATTTCGCTACCGAAATTGCAGAAACTATCAGCAGAAATTCTAATGCAACGTGAAACAGGTCGTCCATATAGCCGCCGATCTTTATAAAAGAACAATGTTTATCGACCGTTGATCCGTTTGACAGATGTTTGACCAATCTTTAGGGGGTTATTATTACAAAGGACCGAAATTGAAGAAACAGTTTAATTTAGCAACGGTTAATACAAATTTATTTGGAAGTGAAATGTCCAAAATGTGTTCGTTTAAAGCTAAAGTTAGTGTGTAGTTATATGTGCTGGAAACAACTGAAACTTTGGGTTATTTTCATTTTTATGTTCAACGAACAAAAACGGAAGCGGAGGATTGAATCAATATACATACAAGAATAAAACGGAAAACGGATATTGACGCGATATCAACGAGCCCGTAGCCAAGAGATAGGCAGGGGGACTGAGCCCCCTGAAAAAATTTTGAGCCCCCCTACAAAATTTTCAACCTTGCCTGCAAGTCCCTAAAAACCTTTGAATGCCCCTCCTAAAAGTTTTAGTCCCCCTAACATGGTGGCTGGCTACGGGCCTCTAAATTTATTGCTTACTCATTTCCATGCAGATGCTATTTTAGAAACGCTTAGTTTTGTGTTACGGCCCTAAAAGTAAACAAAGGCCAAAATGGATTAATTTATTCCTCAGTTATATTTAACTGTTGTTCCTAAGACTGCTGTAGTTTTTTGCCACTCTAACCGCTGGCTGAACTTGTTTTGCAACTATGTCTTAAAAATAAAATATGGTACATTAGTTACGTGCCTAGCTAGACTGTGAGTGATGAACGATATGCTGTTTGTGAAATCAGTTACTTACAAGGGGTTTGCCTCCCCAGAGTCGGATTATTAAATTTAGTTTATTTTTTCTAGTTACAGAAAAAAGTTTTGTTTAATTAGCATCCTATACCACTGGTTTAAACTTATTGTTCCCACTGTTCTTTAAAATAGTGGCCCAATTTTAACTGTTACATTTCAATGTTAACTGTTCTGTTTGGGGAATAAATGCAAGCTACTTTTACATGTGACTCATATATATCGGTTAGCATACAAAATTACGATCGCTCTACGACTTAAGAGCTTTTTTTGTCGGTAAAAAAGCAAATTTCAGGGGCGCGGAAAGTGTTCGAACTCACAAACTGCGCATGATTAAGCGGAAGTTTTACCAGCACATGGCGCCGCCTACGTCTCCAAGTTTTTTCATGTGGCATGTAGGTACACTGCCGGTAAATATACCTAATACGTAGTGCAATTGCATTACCGCAGCATTTGCACATATAAACAAGCATATTCCGTGTTAGAACTTCACGGTCGGGACGACCCCTTTCCTCGAAGTACTGCGAATGTACATGGATTTTCCCCTAAATTTCTACGAAACATGGCCACGCCGGGAATCGAACCTTGGACTTCTTGCTCGCGAGTCAAGCGCGCTACCCATTACACCACGCGGCCGATGTTATTATAAGTTTCTCTGATGCTATATGTGCACGAGTATGTTTGTGTCTTAACGTTACAGACTCTGCACATGCACAAGCTACACCGCGTGTATCCACACTTACGTATATTTATATTTGATATTACGTATATTTATATTTGATATTTAACCGGTGGTTATGTGTTCAATTATTCCAGCTTTATACTAAAAACTAACTATGTACTAGCACTAGGTATTGGTATAAAACTACACAAGTCAGTTCAATTATTCTTAGCTTTGTAATGGAGTAAATGGAAATCTACGCTCGCGGTCATACTGTTTAGCACTATCGGTTTTCGGTTTGGTTAATTGCCTTCATATTATGCTAGGCAAACTGCAGTGTTGGCTGTCGTCTTTGTCAAAACAACAACAACAACCAGACATTTCACAATCTGTGCCGTCCACAACATCTTTTTCGCCAGACATGCCTGCTGCTGCTGGAGGAGCCATCGGGTCTTCCACTATGGATGATGACGATATATTTAGCAAATTTGCAGAAATTGAGAAGCAAGGCCTTTGGAATATTGTGTACCACGTGAGTTAACACTTGAATAGCCGGCCTGACTTTGCAAATGTAGTGAGCATTTCGTGTATTGTCAAAAACATGCTGGTGTTGGATTCGATTTTCTAGCAGTGAAAAACTATGTTAGTTTTCTAGTTTAGTGATTGTGGCCACTCTTTGAGCTCCTAGAACAAATGTAGAAAACCTACAAATCCAATGTACCACTGGATATACATTCGGATCGTTGAAAATCTGCATCGGGCTCCATGAGCAAAATCACCATTTCGCAGTAAATTTTTCTCACGTTGCAATCCCGATCGATGCATTTAATTGTGCAGTTTTATTGTATTTTAGAAAATTCGTATTGATAGCGAAAAGCGAAATAAAGATGTTAAATTGAAGGCCGCTCGACGACCAGAAAACATTCGGAAAAACAGATATCGTGATGTATTACCGTGTATGTTTTTTGTTTATGGCTGATTTATACACTACTGTCGTTTGACACTTAGTTAAATCTCATACTTTTAAAGGAGCTTAAACTTTAAACTCTCGAGGTATCACCACCGCTTCGAATGGTAAATTTATTAAATACACTGGTATGTATATATGTATTTTATAATCACTTGAAAAAGTTTTTGGAATAAGTTCATTTTGATTCTTTTATAATACAGATAGTTTAATTATATATTTTGTGGTATTGCTGAAATATATAACATAAGTAGGGATGAGGCTATACCAAAATTATTGCGGATACCGATGCCGATTTTTATTTCGAAAATATGTCGATGCCGATTCCTAATTTAGTACACGATGCTTAAGGACAACATTACATCATTATAAATGCGAAGACTTGAACCCTAAGAATCATAAAAGATTACATATAATTTTTATGAGAACTGTTCATTTCAACTAGGAATGTGCCGGTACCAAAATTTTTGCCGTTACCGATGCCGATTCTTATTTTTAATTTTTTCTATGCCGAACCGATACCGACGCCGATTCCAACTTTAGTACATTATACTTTATAAACAGATAGGCTATTACATTACATGATTATATGAAGACTTAAACCGTAAACATCGTAAACGATAAATGTTTTATAAGAACGGGTTATTTCAATTAATTTTTCAAACAAACGCAAAAGAGATAACAGTTTTCCTGACCAGACACACTGATATACGCCCAGAAATGAAACTGATAGCATTCCAACTGGCTGTTATATGTGTAAAAAGTATCGGCTAAGAATCGGCAGTTTTTTGCAGTGCCCATGCCGATACTTACAATAACTGCCGATTATTACCGGTGCAGATGCCGATAAATCGACATATCCCTAATTTCTGTTAATTTTTTCAAACACAAACCCAAGAGAATTAACAGTTTCCCTGGTCGGACGAAGTGATATACGCCAACAAGCAAAATTGATAGCATTTTATCTCACTGTTAAGTGCAAAAAGTATCGGCATAGAATCAGCATTTTTTGTAATGCCAATGACGATATTCGCGAAAAGTGCCGATTATAACCTATACCGATTAAGCGGCACATCTCAAAACATATTTGACCAAAATACAATATTTCTATGGGCACTAAGTATCCGGCTACGGCATTTCTAGCATTTAGTTAACCTGGCAGATACACTACAAAATCGCTTGTAATCGTGGCGTTAGGTGTTATTAATTTATATGTCGGATGTGCCGTTTAATTAGCATCTGTAATATCATCACTTTTCATGAGTATCGATAATCGGAATCTGCATTATAAAAATGCCGATTTTTGCCGATACTTTTTGCACATAACAGTTAGTTGGAATGCTATCAATTTCACTTCTTGGCGTATATCAGTGTGTCTGATCAGAAAACCAACTGTTATCTCTCTTGCGTTTGTGTTTGAAAAATTAACATGAACTATTCTCGTAAAATTATAATCGTTTATCGGGGTAAGGGTTTAAGTCTTCGCGTAATGATGTAATGTAGCATCCAATTCGTTTATGATTCATGGTATACTTAAGTTGGAATCGGTATCGATATCGACAAAAAATTTTTTATCGGTACATCCCTAATTTTATTTCTTGTTCTAACACGTTGGGGGGCATGTTAGTAACAGGCGACAGATGCTTGCAGCTGCAAGAATGCTCCTGTTTGTTTTGCGATGGAGAAACTTAGATTGGTTTTTTGGTATCAGAAAGATTTATATAACTATAAAAGTGACGTTAGTAAAATTCCGTACTTATCTTAAAGTTTCGCAGCCGGATATTAGGAAAATTATTAGCTTTTAGAAGAATCTAAACAAGAACGTTAGGTCTGCGCTGCAGTAGAAGATTAAACAGGAGATGGCGATATAATGGGCTTTTACAGTCTGTACACTTTATATGCCATCTTCTGTTTCCCTATCTATCTGTCTCTTTATGTATGATGGTGCTCCAAATGCTAACCATGTTACCGAATACATTATGTTTCTATCAAAATCTTAGTTGGTCGAGCATAGTGTTGCCTCATAAAATGAACACATAATTACAGACGATCACTCTCGTGTAAAGCTGTGTTCTGAAGACAACGATTATATTAACGCAAGTCTGGTTCCAATTCCAAAAGCTGGCCGGGTGCATATCTTGTGTCAAGTAAGATTCGATTGTTTGGTCCATGTCGAAATTTTTCTTTTGACTAACGGTATAAAAATTACTGTGCTCCATTATTAGAATGAAATGTGTGGCTGTGCGAGGATGTTGCTAGCTTATTTAACACTAAATAAATAGCTTTATCGTTAAAACGTTTTCATTGTGTATATATCTTATTACGTTTAAGGGTCCTCTGCCAAATACAGCTGGTGATTTATGGGAAATGGTTTGGGAGCAGAACTCGCCAGCAGTTATTATGCTTAATCGAATAATAGAAAAAGAAATGGTAAGAAATTTAGAGTCAGAAACTTAAAATTCTTATAACGAAACTGCGGTTTTCTTCATACACAGTACAGGTCACAGTTAAATTTTTTGACAACAGCGGACGCAGTTACTTTGTACGAAAACCCTTGTGGATACAAAATATGCACATCATACACAAAGCACTAAAAGTGAGCGCGATTATAGTTTTTATTCAAATATGCACTTAATATTCAATTCCGGATGTCAACTTCGTCTCGGATCGGATTTTTTTCAATCCTGTTCGGCTGTGGTATTTTTGGTTGCTGAATGTGAAGACTTCAAATGCTTTGTTTCAGGTGAAATGTCATCAGTATTTTCCTTCGTGTCCATCATCGGATGGCGGATTAAGCCCTACAATTGACAATAGCATTTGTTATCCGAGAAATTTAACCTCTGTAGTATCGTATACAGCGCAAACTAGTGATACATGCGATACAACAGCTTCTGCAGTATCTGCAAACGATCAACCGGCGACAAATCAATTGTCCTTATCGCCAACAAGCATCGCGATTGAAGCGACACATTCTGCGATTGCTGCAGTTGAAGTAATGCGCTACGATACGACAGGCTACGTTGTGACATTGCTTGCCGAGTCAAAATATCGAAACTTTACGCGTCGCGTATTGTCGCTCAAACAGACGAAGTTAAGTGCTTATATTCTGTTGTTTTAATAGCAGATAGTGACCAGACCAGATATTCAGTTCCGGTTTAGTATCTGGCAACGAAACTTCATCCGGTTCCGGGATCCGGTATACTGCATTCAAAAGAAATTTTTCCTTGGCAGCAGGGATGGGCGGTCCCGGTCAAAAAAGCGAGACCGAGACCGAGTCCCAACCTACTGACGCCGAGATTTGTGGTCTCGGTCTTGGTGAATTTTTAACCGTTACCGAAAATATAAATAAGATTTTTTAACAAAACCTTTGAATATTTTTATTGCGTCACGTTGTAAATACAGATAATTTTTTAAACGATGCCTTAAACGTTTTAAACACTAAAATGCAACTATTTGTTCTTTGTCACGATAAAATCAAAGTGTTTTGGGTTCCTTTCAAAAATAGAATCTAGGGTGACCGGTGGGGTCAATCTGTTTCTCAAATCGCTATATAATCAGGTAGCGGTGCTCCACAATCGTCCGCTGTCTGTGTTGGTAGGCGAAATGCGCAAGTACTTCCGGGTCAAAGCTGTGATCCAAGGAAAATATCTGTAATTGCTTAACGCTTTTTAATCTCTTTGGTCTCGGTTTGCAAACCACGGAGACTGAACAAAAGGCAGACCGAGACCAGCTAAATACCACCCATCCCTGTGTGACAGTTTTCAAAATTGCAACTCAACAAGTTACGTTGGGGGTTTCCTGTTAGAGAGGTGGTTCAATCATGATTTTGTTCCCGGTTGAGCATTTTAGTCATAAAATTTTAATTTATTTAGCGGTGAACACACTTTTGCATAATTTATTAGTATTGTGTAGTGGATAGAAATGTCAAGTCCGTTGTTACATGTTATGCGATATTGTGAGTGCCCGACGTTACGTTTTGTATTTGTTTTTAGAGTAACGAAGAACGGAAGGTCACTCATTATCAATATACTACATGGCCTGATTTTGGAGTACCCAGCACTACCGACGATTTCCTTGAGTTTTTGCACGAGGTAGGACTTATTATTTTATTAGATGTTTCTATGTAGTTTTGTGAATGGCACAGAGCGACACCTGCCCGTGTTGAAACATTTCCAACTACATTCGTATATTTTTTGTTCGTTTTTGTTTTTTTGAACCACGATTGTAGTAATGGATAAAACATCAGCTGTTCAGTTGGTTTATGTGGGTGTTCGGTAGTATGCGATCATATACGATGGGCAACCGGTTGCAGCAAAGAAATTGACATCCGGGTTTGAGCGGATATTGCCAGTCACGAGATTTATATAAATGGCTTAAGTTTAAAACATAACATACCGTTATTTTTGCTTAAAAATCACGTAATCTAATAAAATGTGGTTGATCGCACAATTTTTGTCAAATTATAAAAGCTTTAATAAATTGAGTATATATACGATTATACAATGTTTAATGCTTTGTTGAACAATATGATTAGCATTCGGTGTCAATACGATTTACATTCAGCCTCTAGCTGGTATCAGTCTCGACCTGTCGAATATTAAGCGTTTTCAGGTACGTAAGAGCAAATGCCTGAACAAGTCACTGCATGGCCCAACTGTGATACATTGTTCTGCTGGCATAGGACGCTCCGGAAGCTTTATTTTGGTTGATGCTGCGCTTGTTATCGTACGTTTCGTATTAGTTTATTGACGTTTTGCTTGAGTTATTCGTTCTCATAATTTACACACATGGTGCAACCGGAACACCGTAACAAGATCCGATTCCGATTGCCCACTCAGTCGCAATCGGAATTTTGAAATTTTAATTTTAGTCCTACTTGTGATAAGCTGCAAAAAATTCTGTATTTATCTATTAAATTGCTTGCGATGAGCTACGATCAATAATTGATTGTGGTTTAGTTTTACACAACCAAAAATCATCGCCAGTTGGTTCTTGCGACGTTTTTGAAAATTGCTGCTAGCCAACAGACACCCTAAATCAATATTATATTTGTCATACAAATTAGCCGTACAGTCACAATATTTCTAGTTCCGATCGCTAACCATCATGAACGATTAGAATTTTGTAAGAACGGTTCATTTCAATAAATTTTATCAAACAAACGCAAAAGAGATACGAACCAATTTTCCTGACCAGACACCAGATATGCGCCTTCCTGATAGCATTCCAACTGACTGTGCAAAAAGTATCGGCAAATAATCTGCAATTTTTCTGCAGTGCCGATGCCGATACTTACGAAAACTGCCGACTATTACCAAAGCCGATGCCGATTAATCGGCACATCCCTACTTCGTATAGTCGCAAATCAAAGTCTCACGTTTTTATTTCTTCTCTTGAACCAAAAAGTGCTCTCAGTCGGTTTTCCGCTACAAAGCGTGAAAGGAGATAAAAAAGCGTAAATCGTTTTCTGTTATTGCTATGCTAATGGCAAAAGTGAATAATTTCAAGTGTATTGATAAGATTAGTAAACTAAGGCAATTCTATGTAATGCGGAATGTACCGGCTCACATTGCATACCCAGCATTTTTCGGTGAGTTTCAAACTCTTGGCTAGAGTTCTTGTCTGTTGCTAACAACAAACAATACTCGCAAACGTTTTAGGCTCAGTTGTATGGCACTGCTTTTGTGGATATCACTGAACTGGTCACCGAATTGAGACATCATCGCGTTGGACTGATACAAACGCCGGATCAGTTGCGGTTTACTTGGCAAGCGGTTATTGATGCTTTGACGTTAAATAAATGGGTACGAAAACGAAACATTCAGTATTGTGTTTTTATAAAAATCTTGAGCATAATTTTCATTAGAATTGAATTACTTTAACAAATATATAACAAGGTTGAACAATATTTTGCAATGCGTTTAACGCTATATCTACGAATGTTTTTAACTGTTCACTGTGTAAAATGAAGTGTGTTTTTAAACAATTTTCAGGCATATTTGCGGTTAATACTCAAATCCATAACACGGTCACAAACTGTTTAGATTTGTTTGGATACTGTAGAATTGAATTTTCATTTTCCACACAGTTCAAGGAAATTATTGGTGATATTACATTACGGAACTACATAATTTTGTTAACTTTTTGTTGACTATCAGTTAACATCTGTGTCAAGTTTCGTACAGCTATATTGCTGTTTTCAGAAAGATCTCCTGGCGAACACATGTATTGAAGAAGAAAATGACGACCCGCAGTGTGAAAAACGTAGTGGAGAAAGTACCGCAAACGGTCGCGTTTCCTTACAACCAAACGAGCTAGATAACCACCAGCTCGTGGATGTCGCGAAATCTGGCGCAAACGCAGCAGATAGCAGCATCAACAAAAACGCGAATCGGGCAAGCGATACCGATTCATCAACAGAAACAGCTACAAAAGACAGTCCAGATCAAGTTGGAATAAACAATGATCTCAGTTGTTCGAAGAATGAATGCGACCAAGAGCAACAACAACATATCACGGGTACGGTTGACGGACCAAAGTCCGGTGTCGCTGCAGCGGAAAAGTTAAAATGTAATACGAAAACTGTATCAGCCGCGATTAGTGATAATCCTGATTGCCACCCCAGTATCTCTGATTCTCGATCTTGTCACCTGCTGCGGCCATCAGCACGTCCTGCATTTGTGCGTGAGAATGCATGTAGAAGTGTGTCTGGCGGTGGACAGCCGGTAGAAAGCCTTCGATTAGATGCTGGAGAAGATGAAAACAAAGACGTTAACGAAACTCAAAATAGTTCCTTTTCGGCCTCAACTGTTCCGAGAGACTGTACTGCGAGTGGAATCGACAACAAGGCAACGCTAGGATGGCCGAACCAAAGTCCGGACTCAGCTGTAAGTGATGGGCAGGTTAGTGGTGGTTGCAACCCTAAATGTCACAGCGAAAGTTGTGGTGGAGTGGAAAAATGCCCCCGGATCATGGCTACAACTGTCACCAACGGCGAAAGTGGCGACGATCCAATGGATACTGTACACGAGTTTGAAACAAAACCCTTAACTGAAAACACTGCTGCAACTACTTTTGCTCCTTCGGCGTCTTTCATTTCGGCAGCCGCTCATCATTTATCTTCGACGCCGGATGTTCCATGCGGTGGACATGAAACTGTAGTTGATAGCGCAGCGGAGCCAGAGAGGTTTTCAGGCGGCGAGAAAACATTTGATGAAAGCGGTACGCCAAAGCGGTTACGAAAATCGCCGTTGATCGATGTCGGTGGAACGCAAGGAGAAGCCGTGCCACGGGCGAATTGTTCAGAGCAAGTTCAACAACAACAACAACTCAATTCAGCTGATTTCGGTGGGACGCTTGCCACGTTTGGGACTGGGACGGGTACATTATCTAGTAACAACAGTCTTCATCATGCATCAGACAAGGTGCCTATTACTACTACTGCTGCTGACGATTGTTGTAGGAAGCGTAACGAAAACGCTGGCGGTAATGTAGCTTGTTTGCCTTCTGACGAAGCGGAGCGCCCAAATATTCGACAGGACGACGATAACAACAATGACTTAGTAGTTGGTCATAGTGGGGTCATTGAAAATCGTAATGTTGGATTATCTACGGTACCGATTAGTAGCAGTGTTACTTTATTAAGAGAGTCTGCAGTTTCCGCCGATGCTCAGGTTGCATATAAAGGCGCTGTCTCTGCGAATGATGATTCGATAATGCATATTGACGCTGATGGTGGGAGCGGCGATGAGAGTAAAATGACCACTGGCCTCCAGTCTCACATTAACCAGAACAGTGCAGAAGAGCAGAATAAGGACAAGGTGGGTGTTGTAGTTGAGTAGAACTGGATTTTAAGTTGTATTACGCCTAGTGCAAACCAGTTTGCTGACTCTATGCTATTGAAAATATTCATAGGTTCTAGCAAGTGACACACACTCGTATAATTGATGCATGTTGTGAGATTCACCAGATTTGTTACGGCTCCTGAATTTTTCAGCGTACTCTTAGCCGATATCGAACAACCATTCTAATCTAACATTGTGTTTTGATTTTGGTCCTAACCAGTTTATATAGGATAGATGTAAAGACCTATGCGCTCGCTTCACAGAACTTAAAGTATCTCTTAGGAGCGAATAACGTGAGATGCTTGGATACACTCCTAAGTAGATAATATGGTTTTTAATCTAATGTGACAAGATACCTGATACAGGTACTAAACGTTATTAAGTGTACATGCTGTCGCTTTAAATAAGTTTACATTCCTAGTTTGTATCAGTTACATATTATTTTTACATACTGCATGTACTACTTGAACCTTAATTTATCTTCGTGTACTGTACTATAAATAAAGTTGTTCTTCCAGCGATTTTTCGGTGACTTTTGTAGCATTAGTTGTAGACAAACAACACTGAAGTACACACATGTGGTTCACTTTTCGGATTCAGATCTCATCTATAATCATCATGATTATATTTGCAGTGAAAAAATAAAAAGTGATGAAACATCATGTTTTAATATCACACTTATATGCAACAACTAGATCGATAACTTCTACATTATGAAAAAGGAAATCTTAAGACAATTGTTATATCTTTCAACATGCTATGGTGGTGATTTTACATGTTTTCTTCACAGGACTAGGTTTCGGAAAAAGTTTGGGCTTTGGAAAACGTATAACTAAGTTTAACCAAACCTTTGTCTAAGCCAGAGCTTAACCTTAAATGTGGGAGGGAAGATTACAAGAGATGCAACGATGATTGATCTTTGAATGTAAGTTGATTGTCATGGTTCTGGTTTCAACCAGAGTGGCACCGAATCCGCGACTTTGCCGAATGCTTTTTTGAATCCATTGCTAATTTGCTGAATCCGAATCCAAACCTTGCGCCTTGACAATTTCTGATGTATATCGATAACTGGTTTCAGAATATAACGAAATTACGACATTGCTTTTCGATGTGTAAAACTAATAGTATTTGTTATTCCAGCAAATCTATTGAAGTTATTTGAATTTTTACTGTTTAAAAATGTGAACATGCATTGCTGAACATTGCTGCATTAGGCTTTTTACAGTCGGATCCGCAAAAACTGCAAAACTTTGTCGAATCCAAATCCGAACTTTTTTCACCCTGGTTTCAACTTATCTAATCACTCAATAAACCATAAAATGACATTGCTTCAATCGTTGCAACTGTTGTTTTTCTGTGTTAATTGTTCGTCTGAAAACATTTCTCGACGTCTTCTAGGAAAATTATGGATCCGAATATAATTTGACCACTAATAATCATGCTTTCAACAGCGTACCTTGCGTGGGAGACTGCATATTTTTAGGAAGGTCATGCAAGGCTAGGATTTCAGCTCAACTACAAACTAGGTTGAATGTGTTCTAAGTGGGGGAAAGTTTATCTAGGGGACTAAACCTTATATCTTGTCACGGGCCTGATTGTGTACACAAATGTGCAACGATTATAATGCTACTTTTACAATATAACAATTTTTTCATTTAAAATATTTATATATTACGATACAAAAATTCGTACGTAAATAGCAATGCTACTATGTTACTAAAATACGTTTTTAACATGTGACTATGTTGTTCTAGGGTGCCGTGGCTTAAAATTTTCATTTATTGAAAGGTTTATAATTTTGAACAAGAGTACGTAGTGGTTCGTTACGTGTAACTGCGTAAGCTGTTTTTATGAATAGAGCGTTGTTTAATTTACAGAACTGCTTCATACGTATATATTTAGAGATGCATATAATGTATGTGCGTAGATATGGTTGTTTTTTGTGATATTTATTCGTACTGAGTGCTTCTGTGACTGGAATAGAAACGGGGGCCCCGAAAATTTTAGTTTACACTAAACCTTAGAAGTTGAGGAAGATTATGCATTGCGTTTAGCATTAGCGCAGTGTCGAATTCCGGAAACAGCAGTTATTCCGTAATTTGTGACCTGAAACAAAAAATATCAATATATTAATTAACAAGTCATTTATATTTTTTGTTTAAAATTGTAAGCATTAATTGTCGAACATTAATTGAATTCGGTTTTTTTACATCTGAATCCGGACCGACAATTTTTGTCAAATCCAAATACCCATGCATATGGTGTAAATTATTTCTAAGCCTTAGCCTAAATGAAAGGTTTGAATTAGTTATCTGGTTCCGTCCAGATATTAAATTATCCAGTTCATGCATTTTTTGGTATCCACCAGCGCCCTACTCACTGCATAAAAGTGCCGGAAAGTTCCGCAGAGCGTTTTTCATTGTTAACTTGTACGACTGTTTGGGTTCATACGTAGTAGGTCATTTATACTGAATGTTATCATAGGTTACTGGCACTATTGGTTATTTTCGGCATATGGTCGAATGTTAGACTACGTTTGTGGTTAAATTTCAAAAGTGGCGCACACACACAAGATGCCATTTTCGTGTCAAAGATAATTTAGCTTATAAGTTTTTGCACGCCTCATGGAGTAATTTAATTGTTTTAGTATTGCAGAGGAATAGCGAAGTTTTCAAGTGCTAATTCGCATCATCCTCGACCAGATACAATGGCAAATCTGTTCTCACAAGTTGAAGAAAATATAAATAATGGTGACCCGTCCAGAGTAAATAGCAAAGTCAAGGGGCAGTCTTCTGATGCTCAAACAAATACCAGCGAAGAAACAACTGGGTACACCGTGCGTCAACGGGTGCGAAAGCAAAAAGTAGGTGATGTATCGCAACGCATTGCGGCCATCAAGCAGCGGCAAACTGAAGGTGAAAAAGCTGCGTCGAGTCGTAATCCGGTGTCCCGAGTTCTATATCGATACTTTGGTGTCACTGAACCGCGCGTTGGTATGGGGGTAACAGTAGCAGTAGCGTCTGCTGTGGTCGTTGTCACTGGGTGCATCTATTATTATTTTAGTTCTGACTGAGTGGATTGTGATGGTACCCAGGAAACGATGATTCACGATGTTGCATATAGGGTATTATTTTCGTCAAGCAGGGCAAATAAATGTGAAAGCATTGGTATCGCTAACTAATAGTCAGGTTTTGAGCGTAAAAAACAATGTTTTAAGTGATAGACGTGATAATTGTTCGTCCTTATATGACATTTGTTAGTTTGCTGCAGTTGCGAAACGCTATTTTTTCGATTGTTGCGTTCCAAAGGTAACTTCATGTACGCTTCATTATTTTAACATTTTTGCCTTGGTAGTTTAACATTTTTGGTGCTGAAAGTCACAGTTGTTAAATTTTGGGGCAAAAAGGTTATACCAGTTCAAGATAGCAAATGCTGTAACAGCTGAACCTAATTTTTATAGTTTGCGTAACCGTTTATTGACAGAATTTTTCTTTAACACGTTCTATTCACGTAGCAAACGCTACACGGCATGTGAACTATCGGACACGCTCCTAAAAGCATTTATAAGCATAAAGGATATCTTATGTATATATAATGCATTTCACTGTTTTTTATGCTTGTCGAAACAATATGCGTCGACCGATATGTAGTTGACTAAAAAGCACTTGAAAACCTGGACTGTGTGGCAGAAGTAGGACTTAAGCTTGAACTAGAACGTCTATTGCCTGCGAGTTCGAATCCTCTCCATGCGTGATTTTTCAGCTGCGTATATAACCAAAAAGCATGATGTCCCGAGCTATCCTGTCTATAGACGCGCTGTCCTACGTATAATGTCGATTGGAATACCCATGTGAATATTCTGAACAATTTGTAATCATAATCCCCAGCATTTCAAGAGATACGATTTAGTTTTGACCATTTAAGCAGGATGCAACCGAGGTCAACAAAACTTGGCGGCGTTGGAGGTGACGCCAAATTAGATAGTTTAAATAATGTTTAATTTTGTTAATTTTAGCAAGTATACATATAAAAATTGTAGCAAAAATTTTGCTTTTAGTTTATTTTTACTAAATTCCGGTATTTTGTTCTTATAAATTACACCAAACCTTATAGGCAAACGCACCGAACGATATGATTATCGTAAAACTGTAAAAGGTTTAACTTTTAACTACTGGAGTTGACAGAACCTCCGGCAAAAATTCTGCCGGAGCCGGAGGCTAACCTTCAGTTGTACAATGCATAGAGGCTTAGCTAGGGTGGCATTGGATTATGGCGGCCTCCAGCGTCATGCAAAATTCATTGTAAATGTTATCCATAAAATGCTTGCTACTGCATTTCGATTTCCAGTTCTGTATATTGGAAACAAATAAAGTTTCATTCGCGTACTGTGACTGAGCTCTATTGAAATTTCGACTGTGAAAATATACATACCGAAAAGAAATGGTGAAATTAGAGTTTCTTCCGGATATATCGACATTGTCGGTAGTGGAATTTTTCATAGTGAAAAAGTGTGACTGTTTAGAACATATCACAAATTGTGTTTTAGCATATATCTGGCGTAACTGCTGCACTGGCGGAAAGGCGACCTCTGGCTCCAGTAGAATTTCTGCCGAAAATACCGACGTTGTCGGCAAGTAGTGGAGTTTTTCATAGTGAAAAAGTTGGAGTAATACATAGAACAGTTCCGTAAACATAGTGCAAGCATATTCCAAAGCTTAAGCGTAACAATGAGCTTATAAAAGTAAAAGATCCTTTGAGCCAACAGTTGTAGATTTTGAAGATTGTATATAGCGTGTGATTTTCAGTTGGTACAATTTTGAGGAGGTCATAAAAATCAGCTTGGCACCAAAGGTTTTGCGTTCTGACATATTGTAATTAAAAAGTTTCGGTTTATTTATTTGCTGTGTATGGCATGCTAGAACCTTCTGATACGCTTGTCGGCAAAGCGAAAACCACAAGGCCGATGCTGTGCTGTTTTGTTCTCCGGCTTATTGTTAATGTAGTGAAAAGTTTTAACACCGACAACTTGTAAAGTAAGCAACTTACTATTCTCACCGACAAAGCTTCTATGCGGGTTCGCCTTTCCTGTCGAGATCTACTGTTGTTCACAAGTTTTCAATCTAGTTTTATCTTTTATTTATATTTATATAGCTATAACTTTAGTAAAAAGGAAGTGAGTAAACAGAAAAAGTTAACATAGTTGTATTGGTAAGCCGAAACTTGAATGCTTAGTTAGATGGTGTGTTATATGTATTATGATTAAAAATAGTCTCTCGGCACACGTTACTTTTTCTTTTAGCGAATCTGGAGCCGGAGATCGATTTTCTGTCGGAGAGAGCTCCAATTGTCCAAAGCATAGAGGAAAACAACCAACATTTTTGAAAATATCGTTTTTCTGCGTTTATTCGACTATTTGTAGCGCATTACGCAAGCAGTAATAATATAAATTGTCATTAGAAATAGTAGGGTCAAACAACACACTGTAGAGCCGACAACAATAATTAGCGATACGGCGTTTATACTACTAGCAGCTAATGGTCCACTTATTCCATCCAAACTGCTGTATTCTGATGAATGGTTCACAATTTGTCTACTACCAGACAAGATCTCTTTTGGCCTGGTGTTCTTTTCATGCTTTGCAACTTTGGTCCACCACCTACGGCCTTTGCTTATTGGCGAACGTGAATGCGAACTTGGTTGGCTAATGTTGGCAGTACCTCGAGCGTTATTGGAGAGCTGAAGTTGTATATTTTTATAACTTGCTATATTATTGGTCGCTTTTGACATTCGCTGTATATCAAAAACAGTTGGTGAGATGTGTTCGTTCTGTTCGTTCGAAAAGTGTACAAAACTGATCAGATCGTTGGGTGCGTTGTTTGCGGGATTCCACGCTGTTTTTGAAGTGTAGACTGGCACATGTGATTGATTGAACAGAAATTCAACTGCTGTTTTGTTTACTTGTTTCCAGCCGTTGTCTTCTGTAAAATAGTCTTCATCTTTGTTTCGATCAGGAGTCGTTGTATTATTATCATCGTAATCGTCTGCTGGTTCCAAGATCAAGTCCCAGTTGCGTTCTCGTGGCTTGCGAAAACCTTTACGGTCCACGAATACATTGGACCAAAGTGGACCACTTTGATGTTCTTCAGGTTCGCTATAATTTATCGACGATGGACCGTCGCCGCTGATGTTGCTTATATCTTCATCATCCGAATAGTCATCGTCGTAAGATGATGGATAGTATCTGAACAAAAAGTCGTCATCTAAATGATTGGTTTTGAAAAATTTCTGAATTTAAAGTTTGCAAAAATTCAAAACGAATGTGTCTATCGGGAGTCTGAACGAAATAAGAAGGTTTGAAATATCAGGCACTGTTCCTGAGAGTTTATTTGGATTTATTTTGTGTGTGTGTTGCAGGGTTAAACCCGATATCGTTTGCGTTTGTGGTAAAAATTGAGTTTCGTTTCTGTTATATAAAAAATTAAGTTCTAAATTAGAAAATGCGCAATTTTTCAGTACGGAATGGTTGCAATGCAATTATTCGAGATGAGATATTAACAGTGAAATTCATCCAAAATCTTAAAAACTAAGTGCATTTGCTATTTTTTCTTTACGGGTTTAAAATCATGATAAATATTTGCATGCCTCAATTGAATTGGCAGAAAAACGAAACATATTGGATACTTTTATATTATACTTCAATAACCCCTTCTCACATTGAGTTGCCTATAGGCAACTCAGCGCAGTGTATATACGTTACATAATATATATCGCACCGTGTTGAACACTTGCAACACGTATACATAGTACTAAATTACCACAAGACATGAGAGCCCCCTCGAGCTCGAGCGTCAAGCTCCTATAGCTGAGTGGTGATGGTGTACGCCTCCCACTCCAGTCACTGGAGTTCGAATCCTAGCATAAAAGTAGGTCGGGAAATAGAAAATATTCATGTGAGAAAGGGTTAAGGTTTAGGGACTTTATCCGCTTACGGACTGTCAAAATGGGGACCCTCTCTTATTACTCCCCCCTTGTTCAGGTCACTACAGTAAACCGAATATGTTAGGCTTAGAACAAACCATCGCACAGAGTTCCTGAGTTTAACTAAAGTTTTTTACACTATCATTTGGTAAAAATAAAAACATATGTAAACTCATACATTACACCAGGAGCATGGTGTACAGACTTCAAATTGCGTTTCGCATCAAAACCTTCGTAAGGTCGAAGAAATTTAAACCACCATTGAAACGATCCTTTTGGTGAAGTTGAAGTAATACTTTTGTCAGACCAATCGAGATTCGACTGAGGAATTACTCGAGATTGAGAGGTAGTTTCAGTTGTTGTTGTTGTTGTTGTTGTTGTTGTTGTTGATGAAAGCAAGATTAGTGGTACGGAAGAAATAATTCTCGCGTGAAAAAGCAGAAAAACAGTCGCTAGCATTGCTGTAAAAATATACTAGTGGTTATTGTAAAAATAGACACTCGTAAAAATTAGACCAAATCTGCTCATTTGTATACTTTCACACGGTTTGGAACTATCAAATCAGCGTAAGTTCGCAAATTTTTTCAAACAAACTAATAGCATTAGATTATTTTATAGCACAAAGTGGGTAACGTTAAACTGTACTAAAAGCTTCGTGAACCGCAAGACACCTGAAGATACTATAAAATGTTCATAAAGTCTAAAAAGGCATGAATATAATAACAACATCAACGATGGCTTAATACCGTAGTGACCCGACTAAGAGGGGGACTGATATTTATTTGGCCTCTCCAGAGGGTACCCCCCTTGTTATTCGGTTACGGACTGTTATTTATTTTTAACCCACGCTCCGCCGCCCTTCGTTACTGATATATATCCGGTACTGCAACTATCCGTTGAATTAAGCGTATATTTGTCTCGTTTCAGTAGTTTGAGCGATAATAAAAGGTTATACTTAGGAATGTACTTTCAAAATTTAAGTAGGCTTTAAAGTTTCGAACTCAAATTATTTGGTCCTGGAGTCATTTATGTGCTACAATTAGGGTTAATTCACATTTATGGACCTAATTAGGGTTTAGGGACTCTATCCGCTTACGGACTCTTATAGGGACACGGACTCCTATTGGTTCGGACCCAAAATGGGGACCCCTCTTATTAGGGTCAATACAGTCACGCTCCGCCACCCTTCGTTACTGATATATATCCGGTACTACGATTATCTGTTGAATTAAACGTTTATTTGTCTTGCGTCAATAGCTTAGGCAATCATGCAAGGTTATACGTAGGAATGTACTTTCAAAATTTAAGTACGCTTTAAAGATTCGAACTCAATTTTATTTGGTCCTGAATTCATTTATGCACGACAATTAGAAATAACTGACCTTCATGGACTCAAATTCGATTTAGGGACTCTAGCCGCTTATGGACTCATATTAGGGATACGGACTCCTATTGATTGGGACTCAAAATGGGAACCCCCTTTTATTACCCCACACCCTCTTAGTCGGGTCACTACAGTACATAATTTGGTAATATTTGCTCAGTTTTTTATATCTCATTTCTTAGCTTAGGTTTGTGCAAAAGATTGTTTATATACCGACCAAGCTGACCGTGTTGTACATCTCATAGGTTTTAGAGAAATCGCATTAAGTATTTAAAGAAAATTCTAAAACCAACATAAACGTTAAAGGTTTAGTATCGCGATTAACATTGCCAATCAAGAAATCTTTTCGAGCACTGAACGAACCATGAATATTTGTGGGACCCATTAATAAGCACTCAGCACAAGCACCCACTTGAGATTTAGACCACTAAACGCGTTTATACTTAAGGGTTTGCTTGCTCTCAATTAATATAGTTACAAAGCCTCATGTTCACGCCATCACTAAAATTTCAGTGATCTGTTCCATGAGAGAATAACGAACACAGTCTCGCAAGCATGGAATTTTTAGTGTACAGACAATAAAACTTATGTATATAGGGTGGGTTGGGATAACTTCTTAAGCTTAAGTTTAAACTTTTGCCTCATAGGAGAATAGCTATAGCCTACGTTTGAGCGTAGACCTATGAGCCTGAGCCTTAACCTTAAATGTGGTTGGAGTGTGCAAGAGTCGAAGCGTATTTCATACAAATACGAGTCTCGAAAATACAGTCCAACAATTATATCGACGAGTGTTCTGTGTAGTGGTGTGAACCAGCCTAGTACTGTAGTGACCCGAATAAAAGGGGGGTAAGAAGAGGGGTCCCTATTTGGAGTCCCAATCAATAGGAGTTCGTATCCCTAATAATAGTCCGTAAGCGAATAGTCCTTAGACCCTAGTAGAGGAGTCCATAAATGTCAATTATCCCCAATTGCAGTGCATAAGTGACTCCAGTACCACATAAAGCTGAGTTCCAGACCTTAAAGCATACATTAGTTGTGAAAGTACATTCCTAAGTATAAGCTTTCGCTCAAGCTTTTGATACAAGACAAACGTTTACTTCAACGGATAGTTGCTATACCGGGTATATATCAGCAGGCCCATAGCCAGCTCACCTAGGCAGGGGGGCTAAAAACTTTTCACGAGGAGCATTCAAGGTTTTCTAATGGACTTGCAAGCAACGTTGAAAATTTCCTAGGGGAGCCAAAATTTTTCTAAGGGGGGTTGAGCTCCCCGCCCCCCCTTAGCTACGGGACCATATATCACCAACGAAGAGTGGCGAAGGACGGGCTAAAATTAAATAACAGTTTTTCCAGGGGTACCCTCTGGAGAGGCCAAATAACTATGAGTCCACCATCTCTTATTCGATTAACTGCAGTAAGTAGGTAATAATTTTTTGAGTGCACATGACAGGCATTTGAAAATTGTGACTCAGCGAACGCAAGTAGTTTGGAAGATGCTTATAGCATTACATCGAAACTTGAATCAATTCAATAATTGTACGTTTTCATATAGTTCCGATTTCGTTTTAATTGTTTTAAAATTGACACATAAAAAACAAACCTTTCCAGCAACCGCAACACAAACAAATTGTAAACAGAAAAACATGGCTAGCCTTTAGCGCAAAACCTAAACGCCTTCCGACTATTGTTTGGCGCCTGTCGAATATTGCTTTGGAACACGTTATAAGCTTAAAAGTTTCAATCGAAAACTGTGCGTGTAAATACCACAATGCTGTTAATAGACTTAATCTGACAATATCATCAAACTGCAAGTTGTTTCACGAAAAAAATCCAAACTTGTGTCCCGTATTCTGTAATATGGTGCCGCAGTATCACCAGTTAGTAATAGATTAAAGCAGCTATAAATGTTGTACTCGGCTTACAAGTAGGTAATGAAGTGCAAACAATGTGCCAAAATTTGACGCTCTCCATTTGCTGATTTATAATTAATACAGGTTTTATCATCAACTGGTGATAGGTGTTAAATACGTACATTTAATATAGACTCCTGTTGACGCTGCTGTGAGTTAAGAATTCACTGTAAAAAACAGTTGCAGTAGGTACTATTACCAACTGCATAGCAGACTAGCGGCCAAAGCCGTTTTTCACATGAATATTCGCTCTTTTGTATAAGAACTAACTGTAAGCCAGAATTCGAATCGCATCCTCACGTGTACTTAGGAGACATTTACCATTGGAGGTTGACCCGGAGCCGAAAGGACTGTCACGATATGTAAAGACATAAACTGAGTCAAAGCGCAGCAATTGTTGGACGCTGAGCATTGCATATTTTACGTATACATATGTTCTAAAACTGCTAACACAATACTGTATGTGAGGAGTAAGCGCGAGCTTATTTTGGTTAACTGCTTTTTAATTGATTTCCAAACCACGCAGCTTTGAGTATGCCAGTTAAAAACAACAATGCTTTTCTTAGGATTGGCTTACGTTCAAATTATGCTTAAGCAGAGGCTTTAATTTAAGCGTAGGCATAGATCTTGATTTCATTATTTCAAATCTAACTTCAATCGCGACCGTAATTCGCAAAATCTCATTTGTAACCATATACCAAAATATCACCTACCATATCCAACAGGGTATAACCGGAGGTTTGCCTCTGGCTCTGGATCCGGTAGAAAATCGTCTTCCGGTTCCGGTAGAATTTTTGCCGGAGGTTCCGGCAATTTCTGGTAAAATTATGCATAGTTTTGCAAAATTTATCAGCGCGTTTGTTTTACTTTTGGCACAATTTTCAGGAAAGAATTTCCGAAGTTTCGCAGAAAATTTGTGTAAAACCAAACAACTTTACAACATATTGCAGATATTGGCTAAAATTAACTAATTAACCATCATTTTTACTAAGTACCAAATTTCGCCTCACCTACGGCTCCCGCAAGTTTCGTTGACCACACCCTGATATTCAGTGCCGAGGTTGCAAAGCTTACCCTTGTACGGGGGTCCCATTTTGAGTCTCAATCAATAGGAGTGCGTATCCCTAATAAAAGTCCGTAAGCGGATAGAGTCCCTAAACCCTTAAATTGAAGTTCACAAAGAGTAATTATACCTAATTGTAGTGCACAAATGACTCCAGCATTAAGTAAAGTTGCGTTCGAAACTTTGAAGCATATATACAAGTTTTGAAAGTACATTCCTAAGTGTAACCTTGCATAATCACTCAAGCATTTGATACAATACAAATAAACGTTTAATTCAACGGATACAGTTGCAATACCGCATATCTGAGTAACGAAGAGTGGTGGAGAACGGGTTAAAGATAAATAAAATACCGTAACCGAAAAACAAGAGGTGGTTCCCTCCGGAGAGGCCACACAAATATCGGTCTTCCCCCTTATTCAGGCCACTACAGTACTCGCAATCCCAAAATTCCACCAAGTACTGTATCACCAAAATGATAAAATTCCGCCAACTTCCTGTAATTCTTTTGATGAGACAGTGGGAATTTAGGACGCCAGCGAGGTTAAACACGGGATGTTATTTTCGTAGCAAAACAATAGTTTATGCGTCATCCATTTTATCGTGTGCCCGCCGTGTGGAAAATTGACGCAACCATTTCCAAGTACGGTTTTGAAAAACGCTTCAAAAAGGAAATTGAATTTCAAAACTGTTTCAATTTCCCACAGCTATCGATTTTTTAAACTCAAGTAGTTAATTGATAACATTATTTGATCTTCAATTTACCACTAGCGATTTTTTAAACAAGGGCAATGGGAAATTGCGCCATTTTCCAAATTCAATTTCCGCTTTGCCTTGACACTGCAATTACCAATGTGGAAATTGAAAGAGAAGCATAACGTTTGCCAATTTAACGATATTGTCCCTGTTATCGAAAATTGAATTTACAGTTTACAATTTCAGTTGTGATATTGTCCCCAAAAAGGTTGAAATTTTGCAACTCAAAGTTCAAATTGAAGGTCAGAATGACAGTTTCTAGAAATGATGTTTGATGGGCCACCCAAGTCGCAAGGTTGAAATTGTGCGATTGAAATTGAAAGTAGGAACTGAATGTGATGGGCCTCCTAAGTTGAAATTTTGGAGAGTTTCTAGAAATGTTTTATGGGCCGCCCAAGTCGCAAGGTTGAAATTGTGCGACTGAAATTGAAAGTAGAAATTGAATGTGATGGGCCTCCTAAGTTGAAATTTGGACCCCCTTATCACACCCTCTTATTCGGGTAGTTACAATAATAAAATCATTAATATTGTACCCTATCCATTTACGGACTATAATTAAAGAAATGAAGACGTATTGACTTATAGACTCCAAAATCAGACTATTTTCTCCTCTTTTTATTTGGGTCAGTACAGTACATAGGTTTTATTCACTGTCATTAGCATGTGCATACTTGATATATTGAACAGTTTTGTTAACTCAATTCATTAAATACGGCAATCTACCACCCTAAACGGCGTCTTATCCTGGTTTCTAGCTCTTTGTACATGTCAGAACGAACGTAGTCTATTTGAATCAGCTTTTAATCTGCCCCAATTCAAGGCCTGGTTTATGCCTAACATTACGTATGCAATATTTACCCCATTCAAAATCGAATATTTAGAATAAATTCAGTTGTAAACTGCACGCATCTCTGGCTCATGGCTATGTCAAATCATCACATATACATAAACATGAATATGCAGATAGAAAGAAAATATAAACGTATAATACATTTTAACAGGTATATTAAACCGTTGAAATTGGAGGTCAAAGGTCATGTACCTACCGCAGTGTTTCCGCTTTTATGATTTTTTCAATTTCCCACTGCCCTGCTGATTTTCAACTACCGTGAGGGAAATTGAAACTGAAATTTGGGTGCCCATTTCCCACTGCAGTTTTGGTGACTTTTCAATTTCCTTTTCGACAGCAAATTTAGCTTATCAATTTCCTATTTAAGTTTTAAAAATGTCTCAATTTCCTACTGCTGTCCTATTTAAATTCCCTATTGGGAAATCGACACTCAAAATATCATTTCAATTTACTAGTACGGTTTGTAAATTGTCTCAATTTCCCACTAGACCAATTTTTTCAAATTAAATTTCCTTCCTGACGCGTTTTTCAAAACCGTACTTGGAAATGGTTGCGTCAATTTTCCACACGGCGGGCACACGATCGCAATCCCAAAATTCCACCAAGTACTGTATCACCAAAATGATAAAATTCCGCCAACTTCCTGTAATTCTTTTGATGAGACAGTGGGAATTTAGGACGCCAGCGAGGTTAAACACGGGATGTTATTTTCGTAGCAAAACAATAGTTTAAAGCCGTAAAGTTAACGAACAGGAAAGTGCGTTCAAAGTTTCAAATTCGTCTACAAACCAACAACCATGTAATATTTTTGGTCAGAACACCTAAAAATGGTGCGAGAAAACTGCTAAATCAAAAATCAAAGGTACAAGTTTTATTGAATTCTAACGCTCAATTAAGTTCGTTTGAAGTTTTGCCGAATTTGTAAAAGTATTAAACTCAGTATTTAGTAAAAGCACGTTCACTAGCAAATCGGGTAAGTTCTGCTCAAAAGCAGGAAATTGCATTGTTGGCTTTTAAATGAGCTGCAAAACAAAAATGTGTTTTCAATAAAGGACCCCATACCAGCGTGTGGATATTACCTATAAAGCATACTTTGTAGCTATTGTATATATGCGTTGTCTTAGTAGGGGTTCTTAAGATGCTGAGAAGTCCAAGAATCCTATCGATTTATGTGGAAAACGTGCATACATTGCAATTAAACTTTTCTTTGTCAATTGTTTTTGGCGTACTCGTATTTTCTTGTAATGACACATCTGTGTCATTTTTCCACTCTGCTATTTAAAGTTGCGCATTTACCGCATACATATACTCCCTATAAATTTTCATTCCAATTTTTATGCATTTTAGAGCCAGTTGTACTCCCTGTATGATCTCTGAGAAATATCAACAAGATATTATCTTCTGAATTCCAGCCATTTTGGCCCCAAATGGCGAATGTGACATTCGTAGCTGCCGCAGCCAGCTTGTTTGAAATCCTGTTTCTAATTGAGCGAAGCGAATCTCCAAGCGAAGCTCGAAGTTTCGCGAAGCGTTTTATGTTTTGTACTCTGGGGTCGAAAGGTAGATGTCCTTCTGTCCGTGTGTCTGTCTGTCTGCTCGTCTGTCCGTCTGTACGTCCGAAAAGAATCCCGGGAACGGCTGAACCAATTTTGAGGAACTTTTTTGTTTGAAAGCCAATTCTCCTGGGGTGTTAACCTCGCATTGGGGTTTAAAAATTTTAAGCAAATTTAATAGCTACAACCTAATTTGCATAATTGGTTATCCTAAATTAGGACTTTCTATATTACTTCGCTAGTTATTACAGTTACAAGCAATCTAATTTCAGCATTAAAGGGTTTTTGGGTGCGAGAAATCAGAATAGACTGTTTATAATCGTCATAAATTGATAATTGAGTGGTTAGCTAGATAATTTGCATATTAACACAGATTTTAAGCCTAAATTAGGACTTTTTACAATATTTCACTAATTATTAATGTTTAAAGAAATCTAATTTTAATACTAAAAGGTTTTAGGTGCGAGGAATTTTAATAAATTGTTTACAAACCTCCAAAACAGCTAATAGCTAATTTGCATATTAGCTTAATTAACAAGACAAAATTAAGACTTTTTAAATTATTTCAATAATTCTTACAATTACTGAAGGTTTTTTGGCGCGAGGAATCTGAATATATTTTTACAAACGTCTAAAACTGATAATTGAGTAGTTAACTAATAGCTAATTTGCATATTTGCTTAATTGATAAGCCTAAATAATGGCTTTTTAAATAATTTCTCAAATTATTAGGGTTACTGAAGGGTTTTTGAGTGTGAGGAATGTGAATAAATTGTTTACAAACCTCCAAAACCAATAAGTGAATAGTTAGTTAATAACTAATTAGCATATTAGCTTACCTGCTTACATGTGTTCGAGCTTCGCTCAATACATGTATAGTCCCACTACGACTGGTTGATCATATATGCTACACTTTGAGAGTTTTGGGCCCTAAGTTTTAACTGGCGTAACCAGAGTATGTTTCTTCCTATCTAATAATGTGTTAATTTAATTCTGACTTAGAAATTTCGTTAAATCATGGTCCACCAAGTCTTAAATTTTTTAACATTATATACTTTTCAATCATTGTCGATAAACAAACCATCGCTTTTCGTGCTGCCAGTGCATCCGTGAGGTTTCCAGGTCCAAGCATAAAATGAAAATTACTTTATACTACATCTCAGAAATGGCGATGACCACATAGATCTCCTTGAACTCAATACCTAATACGGATTTGAAAATTTCTTGTGGTGAAAAATTTGCAATAAAACTCCAATCGTTTGATATTATACTCGACGTGTAGCGAGAGCACCTTAGCTCCTAAAATGAAAGAGCATTCCATCCGAGAGTCGGCAGTTTCAAATATACTGTAGTAACCCGACTGATATTTATTTGGCCTCTCCAGAGGGTACCACCTTGTTATTTGGTTACGAACTGTTATTTATTTCAACCCACCCTCCGCCATGCTTCGTTACTGAAATATATCTGGTATTGCAACTGTCCGTTAAATTAAACGTTTGTCTTGTATCAAAAGCTTGCGCAATAATGCAAGGTTGTATTTATGGCTTACTTTCAAAACTTAAGTACGTTTAAAGTTTAGAACTCACCTTTATTTGGTCCTGGAATCATTTATGTGCTACAATTAGGAATAATTGACATTTATGGACTCTAATTAGGGTTTAGGGACTCTATCCGCTTACGGACTCTAATTAGGTATACGGACTCCTATTGATTAGGATTCAAAATGGGGACCCCGGTCTTATTACTCCCCTGTTATTCGGGTCACTACAGTATGCAGCTTAAAATTAAAATTATGGCAAAAATGAAAATATTCCTGTGCCAAAGCCAAAGGTTAACGATATCAGTGAAAAAGACTAAACTGTTTTAGCAGTGGTACCATAATTACAAAGACACGACACTCTAGTAGTTTAGTATTTCCACAAACGGAACTAACTGATTGCTGAAAACATTTATATAGGTTTATTTCGTTTGTGGTAGCATAGGTATATTTTGTTTGTGGTACCTAATAGATGAAACAGTTTAGGAAATTTTAAGAATTGATTGTCATGATGAAATTTATGCGATACATTTTTAAACATATTTATGAATACAATTATAAATGCAGATAAGCGTTTTACAGAAACTTTCAATTGTGTACTTCGGAAAATTTTTTATTAATTTCAAAAACATTTTTAAATTGGCCGCTATGCTTTCGTTTGGATGAAATAGATTTCTAACGCGGACGTAGACGATGATCCTTCGCTTAGATGTATAGGAGGCTATGATTCACGCGCAGTGTTACAGAACAAGATAGTATAGCTGATATATTGCAAGCTCGGGCTGCCAGGGTACAACCGGAAGTCTGCTTCCGGTTCGACCAAAAATTGATCTCCGGCTTCGGTTAAGGTAAAGTTTCTGCGGGGGTTTCCTCAATTTCGTTAATGAAATTTTTAATTGCGTCATTCTATTAAAAGCTCTTTCATTGCATATTGACTAAAAATAATCTTGCCAATGATATTTGGCAATGTATTAAAACAAAAGACAAATTATTGTTAAAAATTTGAATATTCAACTTTATTTCAAGACGTATAAATTTTCTTTCACCTTCGACTCCGGTTTCGGCTCATGCAAAATTTGTAGACATGGTCGCTCCGGCTCTCTTTTAACCTCCGGTTGCACCCAGATCTCAAGAGTTTATTAACACTTGGCTAAAATCTTTATTAACGTAACAATTTAGCGCTTTTATTAACACGGTCAATACCTCAAATTCGAACTACATTATCACAATTGCGGTCACTGTTACTGTCTTTGGCGCACAAGTAAGCTAAGCATATTCCTAAGCCTGAGCTTAAGCCTAATACTCAGGAAAAGAATGAAACAAAAAAGCAAAAAATTTGGTCTATAAGGTTGCACCATTGCAGTTCCGCGGAAAACCTGACGCTCCTGAAACTAATAGAACCATACTGTCGGATAAAAAAGTCGCGGCATAATGTACTATTAAAAGTAGCGGAGTTATCCAAAACCAACATTATTTTGGCCTAAACAGGCTCGTAGCCAGATCAACCTTCTAGGGTGATTGGAAAATAATTCTAGAAATGACATACGGTTAAATTAAGCTTAAATGTTATTTTCAGTCTTTTATTTGGACGCTAAAATTGTTTCAAGGGCGGCTGAGCCCTTGGCTCCCAATTTAGCACCGGGCCTGTGCCAAAATGTCACATATGCTGGTGACTTCTTCTGAAATCTTCATCTGACATTAATTGCGACTCCATTCCGTACCGGAATTTGAATCACATCAACTGCAGCACCATTTAGTCGCGTCGCGTCTTTATCGCCGCGGCAACAACAGGTCGCTTTTGCCCATCGGTAAGTTTGACCCGCAACTTGACTACAATTAACCGGTTTGGCGTCTTTCCAACGGCCGCCGGCTAAACTTCTATACAGCCGTATCCATAGACAGCACGTAACGATACTCAGGGTCACAGACGCCCACGCAACAAAAGTTGTCCATCCAATTGTTATTGACCGAGACGCGAGGACTTCTTTCGGTAACACAGCAACTGATAGCGAACGCTGAGTCATTACTGCGCCAAGTTTGTAGTGGTGAATGATGATTGAAAACATTAGAAAAAACGCTAAAATGGTAATTAAACTTTACCCAGTCAATTTGGTCGTTAAAAGTGGATGGTCACTCTTAAACAAGAGATTGCAACTTGCTTTATTGTGAATAATGTGCCAGGGCTCTTTGCGTTTTGAGCCTATTCCACCGTACTTTTGAACGGGGACTACGCCACGTTCATTGCACGTTATAATTGCCAGTCAATAATTATGGTATTTCCTCCAAAATGTAAGCGAAATATGTTTAGACAAAGTACTTATGCAACTCGGTACATTTTGTGAGGAAAAGAATGATCCAAGCGTGTGTTGACTTCTTACTATCAAAATAAATCTATATTTTCAAGCACTGATTCAAGAATGCATCCAGAGCACATTGCGTTTTGCAACTATACCCACTTAAAATCGTGCATCTGAAACTACTGACTCACCCTGATGGCTGATCGCAGCGTCAAAATTCATGACGTGAATATAGCACTTGAAATAGGCTCTAGAATAGTCTAGATCGTACCAATCAGAAAGCGTTTCTCACAGATAATATCCCCTTCCGAACGGAACTCCTGTCTACGCTCTTTCGCAAAGTATAGTTTATTCCAAAGTACGGTGTTACCGTTTCAATACCTGATAACATGAACGTTATACCAGTCAGCATCGCAACAGTGACGTTATGTTTGAGCAAAGAAACAAGCGCAATTGTCCACGCAACAACTTGCAAAATAATTGATACAACAATTGACGACAGCGAAGTTTTCATGATACCTTGAAAGCGTAGAAAATTTTTGCATTTCGAAATCTATATTCTCTTAGCCAGCAAAAGAATGGTGTAAAAAATCAACAAGGGTAAGCGGACATTTCACATGACTTACCAACGGGATTTAACCTTTTGCTATATGCGCAAAATTCTTTAGGGTCGGGTGAGTGCACCTGCCCGACATCTGGTTATAGACTCTATAATAAAAAGCATATGGACATTTTAGTCTAAATAGCAGTGCCACTAAATTGCAAAATATTAAATGACCTGAAATGTGAAACTAAAACTACATATGCAACTCGTTCGGTTCGCTCAGTAGGTTTCGTCGACAGTGGGGCCCAGGTTAGTGCGCTCAAAATTTAAAGCTTACCTTTAGATTTAACACAATAATACGTCTAGCTTAAACATTGCTTTGCTCGCGAGGTTGCAGCAATTGAGAGGCTTTCACGTTAGAAAAAGCCCAAAAGTGTCTTGGAATTTAATATATATACAAAACAAGTGTGACTTGTTTAGCTCGCTCCACTTAACAGTTTTTGATGTTCTGATGACCTCCTCCGATTATTCCGCGCCCAAACTTAAATTTTTAAAAAATTCGAATTTTTAGGTCCCAAATTCCCCCGCTGGACTCACAATTTTTTGTTGAAAAGTTAGACAAATTATATACAATTTGACACAGGCTGCAGAGCTAAGACGAGACATCTGGCTAACGAATTATTGTCAAATAACCTGGGTGTAACCGGATATCCGTTTCCGTTATAAATCGGTGTCCTTTTCCGCTTCCGTTATAGAAATAACGAAAATTATGTTATTTTTACGTTAAACTGAGTTATAAGTCACGTATATATCTTGCAGTTTTTTGTTACAGATATGCTGTAATTGTTCGAAATGAAATAAGAATCACGAAATTCATACAAATTTTTACAAATTTCCAATTCACCCGCCATTTTTTCTTTGAAATTTTTGAAAGACCGGTGAATTATTTATCACGCCTTGATTACTTTGGCAAAAAACATTTCTTAAACTTTTTATATTTCAATATCCGTTTTCCGTTCCCGTTAGTTTGATCACTATCCGTTTTTGCTTCCGTTACTTTTTACTATCCGCTTACACCCTGCAAATAACTATATTTGGCGACGAACCATTGTCGCTGGTAGCGCGAGTTATTTGACAACAACTCGTTAAGCAAACTTCTCATTGCCGAAAGTTTAACACCACTCTCACCTCAGGTCTGCAAAATGCGTCAAATGATATATAATTTGTCCAACTTTTCAAAAGAACTTTTTTGGGTCCAAAGGGCTGACTTTGTAGGGCCTTACAAATCGAATTTTCTTAAAAATTCAAATTTTGGCATGGAATGATTAAGGGATGTCATCAGAAGATCAAATAAGTAAAAAGTTTCAAAATCCAAGCATTTTTTGGCAAACACCGGCTAAGGGTGGAATAACCAATCACTCAGACAAAGAATGAATTTTTTCCATTTTTTCCATTTTTTTCGGAAAAAATGTCAAACTGGTTTTCCTGTCATAATTATTTTCCGGAAAAAACAACCCTGCACCAAACAAATAAATTTCGTAGCGCTGCAAAATTTCGCTTCCAAAATTGCCGGATCCTATGGCAGAAATCTTACCGGAGCCGGAGATCGATTACCTGCCAAAGCCAGAGGCTCACATCCGGTTATACCATACTACGCACCTTTAACCTCTTCTCACATTGAGTTGCCTATGGGCAACTCAGCGCAATGTATATACGGTAAATAATATATATCGCACCGTGTTTAACAATTGCAACACGTATACATAGTACTAAATCACCAGAAGACGTGAGAGCCCCCTCGGGCTCGAGCGTCAAGCTCCTGTAGCTGAGTGATGACGGTATACGCCTCCCACTCCAGTCACTGGAGTTCGAATCCTAGCATAAAAGTAGGTCTCAGGGGAAATAGAAAATATTCATGCGAGAAAGGGTTAATTTTTCGTTAAGGTTAAAAGAGTTACAACACATACCCTCAACAGTAAGTTCTTCATCTTCGTGATGCTGTCCAATACATCCATTGCAGCAAGAATCATTTTGGCCAATATTTAAATAGTAACTGCACGGTGCAAATTCGCGACCGGGCCATTTTTTCGCAAAACAGACTTTCGTTATTGTTGAATGATATAATTCTAAAACACGATACGTAAACACTTGATTAAATTACAAGTTGAATACATAACGAATTCAAGATGAGTTGAGAAATTACGGTCACGTTAAAAAATGTTATCTATGACAATTCATCGATCAATAAAACTTATCACCCAACTGCGTTTTAAGCCTAAGTAAAAATTGTTAACATAATCCAAAGTGTAACACGAAGCCTAAGCCTAAGCACAATGAGAGGCGACAATTTTTCTAGTCAACGATATTTCGGATTACAAGCTGTTGGTCGACGAGTTGTCAAGTGGCGAATTGTTGTGATAACAAAAACAAGCCTTGTATGCCAGCAGAGCAATGTTGAACAATCTCAGTATATAAATGTTGACGCTACGTCTAGCGAAACATCGGTGTAGACAACTGAAACTCCTGTGAAAGCAAGTTTGTCTAAAACTCGTAGAATCTATCCTTGCTACCCGCGGTAGGGCGAAGTTCAAAAGCGAGTATGGATGTAAACCACGGCACTGTTAATAGGTGAATCCGTATTCACTTTCGAAAATTTTAAATGATATTAAAATGGAACAATATTTACATCACCTCACATACTCTGTTTGATAATGTGGCAATTAAATCTGTCTTATGTTAACTCTTACTTAACTTCCCAATTAACTTATTCAAATCTCTTTGCGGGTCCGCAGTCAACTGGACGACGTGATAAATTTAGCCCCCCACCCCACCGACCATCTCGATTTTTAACCATTGGATCTAATTCTAAGGTGCGATATAATAAAACTTGAAAATTGCCCACTATAAACCTTAATTGGAAAAGGAAGCTGCTAATTGAAATATTTGGCGGATCCCAACCGTAGGCGCCTGCCTACTAAACCTAGCCTTAAGCATAAACCTATGCATAAGCCTAAGCCTAAACCTGAGTTTTCCGGTCTCTTAGACCTTCAGTCCTCCTGTCCCCAATAGGCAGGCCCCTATAGTAACATGGCCCCAAATATTCAATGCAACAATACCTGGAATTTTTTTACACACACTCCACAGACCGCTAGTTTCGTGTGCAATTATGACGCCATTGACACGTTGGCTGCCGCACGTACCATACGTGTTGAAATGTGTAGAATCACCCGACGTCCAGCAAATCCCTGATTTACCTGGCTCGATTTCTTGAAAACATTTGCCATAAACATCCTAAATTATATGTTTATATCAGGGCCGGATTAAGGTGGTGGGAGGTCCGGGGCACATATGACTAACAGGTTCCTTTACCCTTGTATATAACCGGACAGAAGAGGCCAATTAGTACTCCCAAATCCCGCAATATTTTGATGACTTGTTATCCATTGAAATATAGAAATATATCGTCGGCTTTCGATTGGTAGGAGGCCACTTTTAGTAGAGGGCCCCTTTTGATGCAAGACCCGGGGCCCCGTATAACCCCGTTTCACTGCTTATTGGTCATTGTAAGACAAATTTCAACAATAGAGTATTTGAAAATACCCTTATACATCGAAATAGAGCGAGCGGCACGCAGACATGTTGGTAGTACCAGACGCTACTAGTGGTAAAAAATCAGGATAGACTTGCAGAATTTTAAAGAAAAACTGACGGAAACTGGCAAGCCAAGCGCGTGAGAAACCAGACGCAATTTTTCGTACTAAACTCATGGTCCAATGTTTTGGTTTTGAACCTTGTTGTGGTGACGTAGGGCTGTGTGCCATCTTGAATCTGCCGGTAAATTGGCGCAGATTGCAAGCAGTTGCTTACCTTGATATGAGCAAAATCGTACCGAATGTCTTCCCAATGTGGAGCAAACACGCAAAAGAAGTGTAGTGCAGTTGAAGCCATGCTAACACAAAATATTGCAATTGCTGCGTTTTCCCATTGAACACATCGTAATACGGACATTACTGCAGAACAGCATCCAGTATCTTTGTCACTGAAAAAAATTTCAGTTTAATTTCAGAAAGAGGTCCGTTAGCTAGAAACCGATTGTACAATTATTTAATGAATAAACAGTTAAAAATATTTTAACTTATCGAATGCTGTTTGCATAAATATATCGAGTTGCAAATTTTGCAAATTAATCTCTTCACTGATGAATACTACAGTGACGCGAATAAAAGAGCAATTGACAGATGTTTACTTTGTCTAGGGAAACCCTTACGATTCAGGAATGAACCGTTATTTATTTTTAACACAGACTCCACATCTTTCACTTGTGCCAAAATCTTGCTATGCTGCTTAAAGAATTTGCTTTTAAAAGTTGAGCTATGATTAAGTAATAAAGTCGAACGAAGGGCCCACACTGTAACAAAATTTTGAACAAAAAATTAGAAACATTTTGATCATCGCAAGGGACCCACGAGCCAGGAAATTTGGGGGCCCAAGACTAGCCTGCTCTGGTACTTATTGGTGTTTAATATTCGCATTAGTGTAATTAGCATATATGGACTTTAACTTAAAATTTGGACTATATCCAAATGCAGAATCTGATTAACGATAGACTCCTATATTTATTCAGCAGACTCAAAAAACAGACTCGCGACTCATACGACACATCGTCTGTTATACGGGTCGCTACTGCACTTAATATATAAAACGTTATTCAGAACCGAAGAAATCGGATCAAAATCCAACAAGTTAACACTAAAATTTCTTCAGATGATGACCGTAACGCCAAAGCTTAAAAGGCTCCAACTGATACACAAGAATGGTTTAAAATTCTGTAAAATTTTGTCAGATCAATTGCGAATGATACGTGAATATCAATAGTTGAAATAATGTGCCTGTGAAAGACGCTAATAAAAATCGTCTGTTTTTAAACATTCTGAATAAAATAAAAAAATAGGACGGCAGAATTTTGCAATTCGTAAACTTTTAAAAGAGAAGTCCCGCTTGACACTGCGCTTCCTAAAATTTGTATCGACCACGGAAACAATGGCGTTCGCCCAGTGTTTCTGTTCGGAAAACTGCTGAAATGGTTGAAGACAGAAGATTTGATAAATAGAAAATTTAAAAACGCAGTGGTTAACTGCAGATAAATTTGAGAGACAGTAAAATACATATACAGTTGGTTGATAACGAGTCGGGAGTTTCCAGTTTTTGCACAATGCTACAAGCGATTGCAGCCGCGATTTGTACTGCGTAAACACTACAAGACTCACCAATTAAGTCATAGTTCTTAATTTTATCGTTTTCTTTTTAATTATTAATTCATCCGAATGCGAAGTCAAGAGTTTCAGTTCCTTGTTTACAAATCAGGCCCGAACAATGTAGGTACCTATACAGATTCTGGTTAAACAGATACAAAAATACGTGTTAGAAAATTCATGAAAGATATAAAAACGTCGGTTACCCTAGAAACAATATACATTTTTGATGAGTAGTTGTTTTGCTGATTAAATATTTTACAAGCGCCGTTCGTGTTTCGTATTTATGCGCCGAAGTTATTAATTAAAATGAATTTTTACACCCTGCGGATGGTAGCTGGCTTGTCTTGTTGTAGGATCATATGAGAGTAATATTCAGTTACGACCAGTACATGTTAAAAATTAGATATTGAAAAAGTGTGATAAAATTTTGATTGCCACTTATAGTTTACTAATGATACAGCCTCCAGATATGAGTTAAATAATCAAAACATGGCTAAAATAAATAAATAGCAATTGATAAAAATTGATTATTTGTAGGTATATACTGCATTTTGTTTATCGGTAGTGCATTCGACAATCCATGTTAAAAACCCCATTTTGAGTGTCAATCAATAGGAGTCTGTATCTCTAGCACAAGTCTGTAATCGGATAGTGTCAATTCGAGACCACAAATTTCAATAATCCCTAATTGTGGATAAATGATTTCATGACCAAATAATCTGGAGTTCGAAACTTTAAAGCATACAAGTATGAAAGTACATTTCTAAGTACAACCTTGCATTATCGCTCAAGCTTTTGATACAAGACAAATAAACTTAATTCATCTGATAGTTGCAATACCGGATATATCAGTAACGAAGGGTGGCGGAGCGAGGGTTAAAAATAAATAACAGTCCGTAACCAAATAACAGGGGGTACCCCCTAGAGAGGCCAAATAAATATCAATCTCCCCTCTCATTCAGGCCACTACAGTACAGAAATTGACGGTCACCCAATAAAACAGTGCCTATAAAATACAAAAAATCAACCGGACTTGGTGGCAGTGCAAGCGACCTGCCTCTTTTCCGGGTTAGCGAAGCCTGGCCTCGCACTTTTATCAGAAACAGACAACCGCGGATAAAGAATAATTGAAAAGCCGTTTATAAAAATTCATATAAGACCGATGAGGGTAGGCTGTTTTTGATGTTAAAAAACATGACGAATTCTCTTTCTTATTGTAAAACAATGGATTTACTATTTAAATAATTTAGCATAGTTAAAAACTGTCAACATGGTTTAAACAGGACTAATTCAGTTTCGAAGAAACACGCTTGAGAATTAGTTCCGTTTTGAGGGTAGGCAGTCTTTTGACGTTAGAAAACAGGATGGATTCTCTTAGTTATTGTAAAACAATGGTTTACTATTTAAATAATTTACCATAATTAAAAACTGTCAATTGTATAAACAGGACTAAATCAGTTTCCAAAAATCGCGTTTAAGCAAAGTTCAGCGATTGCAACACAGTGAACTTAATTCAATACGGTCAGTATTCTAGGGAACGCATTCTGATGTTCATGGTTACTACAGCAATCACAAACCCTAAGTTTCTTACAATAAAAATCACACGGTAGATGAATCTAAACAGTTTAGTTTAACTGCAGCCTATTGGTCTAAACAAATCGTTAATCTTCAAATGCCCTAAAATATCTTAGATTGCGGAACACAAAATAACCACCTTCAGAACCATAAAACAAGCCATAGAACTCGACAGCAAAAGACTCTTAAAGCTCACTGGATAAATACTAGCTAATTCAGTAGCCGGTTTAAAACACCACAATAGTAATAGTATTAATTGACACCGCCGAACATTTGTAATCAACATCATATGAACTGACAACTTCTCCTTCAACTCGATAAGCTACAGAAGTATTAAATGTTAAATAACGTATAAAATTAGGAGGTGCTTGAGGAAGAAATGGTTTTATACACGCAATAATACATATATACTCCAATGGCAAAATTTTACAAACAGACTTTTTGGTCTGATACAAAAATTGTCGAAATCGGCTTATCCATATTGCACACAAATTTTCACAATATTTTTGATTCACACCAAAATTTAGTCAGAAACGACACTTAGGCTCCACAAATTATCGTACGCAACGGCTCCAAATAATATTCTCTTGAAAATACAGTACCGTTATCGGACTCTAAACATTCACACTTTGCATGTAAACTGTGCCAAATAGATCCTCAAACACGATAAACTCTAAAATAATATCATTAACTCCGCAATACAAGATCGTCTAAGCCGTCTGGCAGCAACTCGCTCCCGTATACCACTGAGCCACCTAATCGCTCATGTCATAAAATGGATAGTAAAGAAGATACGACGAGTTTTAATATTCTGAATTCTTGCAGCTGAAATGAGGGCCGTTCTTAGGAGCCTTCATTCCCAAGACGCATGACCGACATATTCTCAGTCCAGCGCGCTACCGCTGAGCGAGTCGTCAGCTGTTGAGTTTTTAGTGGTTCAACCACGTTTTTACTGCTGCTGCATATGATGACACAACATATTCATCAGTGTTTAACCGATGTGCAGCATCAGCATGATGTTTAGTTAGCCTCCATGCATCTGCATGTCACAAGGATATGGTAGATTATACGAATGATATAGCTAGGGAAAAATGGCTGGGCTTAAACAACAAAAACAAGAAATGAAAAGAACAAAACAGAAAGAAACTTAAACAAAAGAATGTAAATAAATGTAAAAAATTTATGCAAATTGGAAAATAGAGATTTTGGTAAGCAATGTTATGTGGAGCGTAGTCAGTTCTTAGTTTATGTTTAGTTGCAATTGGTTACGTTTGAAAAGGTTCGCAAAATTTGTAATATCAGAAATAATAGACTATGTTTATTATCAGACTTTTTAGTTTTATCTCGGTCATTTTCCTTGAGTTTCTTTTAACGAAGTCTGGTAGTTGGTAACTGACTTGGAATCGGTAATCAGAACTTCTGTGTAACATTGTGTGCGCGTTATTTTTGAATAGTCTCGGGCTCGGCGTGTTATGCGCCAGAGTTTGTGTGTTTTAAGTGCTCTGAATTGTGATACCCTGCGGACGGGTACTCGTCCGTTTATTAACATATCTGAATATCAAAATTATCACACAACATTAATATTAGAAGAAACTATATACCAATAGACTTTGTCGCCAGAGCAGTTCGGAACTTAGGCTTAGTATTAAGATCGCAATAGGCGCATTACCTCTAGTACACTTGTCTGCGTGTCGCACAAACTGCGATTCGTTTTGTATAATTGTCAATGTCTTCCATATAACCGTAACTGTGTCTTCTTAACAAAAGTTCTTCAGTTAATCTTGAAAACCGGCCGTGCCGTTACGGGACAAAAGCTAAGCAAGTATCATACATAGAAAACACACAACCGAGACACATCAAAATAGAATGTGACAGCCAGCATACAGCGTTTTTATACATCCTGTTGTTTGAAAGTGTAAATGATAATCGGAATTAATGTAAAAAACTATGAATCTTTACAGATTGTGATCAAACCGCTTATAGAGATTAATACCAGTATTTTATGTTAATTTTATATGTTTATGTCACTAAAAATTTAGTAAAAGCTATTTTTTTCAGCGAGCCAAAGTTTTTAGGACCGTTTCAGAACTTTTAAAACCACTGAAGACGCAAAAGTTTTTTCACCCAAATCCTATTGTTTAAATTTCAATTCTAAGTACCGTTCTTTTAAATTATTTCAAAGGATTTCACTCGTCCGTATTTCAAATAAAAATTTATTTAACGCTAAATTAAGTACCCAAGCTGCTTCAATCGTAATCCATAAGGATTCCATATATTTATATCTAACTTCTAAATATATGTCCCAATGTCATTTTTAAAGTCTTGTACATACCGCAACAATATCAATTTTTTGTAACAGCAACTGCATTTACAACTACAATAACTAGCTGGCAAACTGAAAACAAGGGGGACGGGTTTGCAGTGCAGTATTATTGTTTTTCTCGTTTCTCTGAAAATAAATTTGAGCATATGCCGCATTTCATTCTTTTTCGGGCCATCTGTCCATTAGGTGTACTGTAGTGACCCGAATAAGAGAGGGGTAATAAGAGGAGATCGCTATTTTCAGTCCCAATCAATAGGAGTCGGTATCCCTAATAAGCGCCCGTAAGCGGATAGAGTCCCTAAACCCTAATTAGAGTCCATAAATGTCAATTATTCCTAGTTGTAGCGCATAAATGACTCCAGGACCAAATAAAGGTGAGTTCAAAACTTTAAAGCGTACTTAAGTTTTGAAAGTAATTCTAAAGTACAACCTTGCGTGTATCGCTCAAGCTTTTGATACAAGACAAATAAACGTTTAATTCAACGGATAGTTGCAATACCGGATATATATTGGAATCGAACGGTGGCGGAGGGTGGGTTGAAAATAAATAACAGTTCGTATGCGAATAACAAGGGGGGTCCCCTCTGGAGAGGCCAAATAAATATCAGTCCCCCTCTTATTCGGGTCACTACAGAACTCTGTCTTCATCAATAATCTTCCACAGATAGGAGTAGGAGGTTGAAGAAATTCGTTCAGGGACGTAGAAAATTACCATATAAAATATTTTCTCGTTCGTTTCTAGAAAAACTAAACTGTATCTATTTGCAAAACGTGCGTAATTCAGTGTAACCGTAACAGTTCATAAAATCAATGGCTTGTTCAGACAGATAATGCATGCAAATATGTCGGCTGTATTTTAAGCAACATTTGCGTGACCGCGTGCTATTTTTTCCAATTAACGGATGGAAAGTAGTTGATGAATATTAATTAAACCTCACGTTATATACCTGAACCGACCTGCAGATGAAAAAACATTTGCATCATCTGACTGAGCTGAGAACTGTTATAATTGGTATTAACCGGGGTTTGTTGTTTATTTTTAACATAAACAATTTACCTAGAATCGCTTTCATTTGAATTTGACGTATTTTCACCGTTATTTTGAGCATCCTGGGCGATCGGGGTACCTTGATTCGTGTCAGACGTTGTTGCATCCGGCTTTAATTGCAACTCATCAACGGTGTTAGGTAAGGTGTCACAATGATTCGATGCTTGATCTGTTACAGTTTCATTACCTGATTTGTTAGGGGTCACGTTTATACTATTCATGGCTGTGACTAGTTGAGACTTGAGGTATCAATAGTAATATAGATAATGCTGTTGAGATTAATCAGAATTGCGCTGGAACTTTGTACGACAGTTTTTCAGCAATTGTTTACAGGGATACTTTATCCACATTTTGATTGATTTAAACTTTAAAGTTATTTATCAATCCGTAGTGCACAATGTGACATTACAGGACAACCAATCACTGAAAATCACAAAATTTGTTTAATTTTATTAGCTACAGCCGCCGACAACTGCATCGCCATGACAACCTTTAGGGGCGTAACGCGTAGATTAAGCGTATTCCTAAGCCTAAGTCTATAAGCATAAGCGTTGTAAAAGTGTGTTCCTAGCCGAAGCCGATGCCTAAGCCTAAGAAAAATATGCAATCTCTAATATAAACCTACTCTTTTACAGACCCACCAGAAACCTGAACGCCCCTAAACGTAAAACAGGCCATGCTTGTTACCAACAGGTCCTCAAACAATTGTATTGCCACTTGCGAATCTGAAATATTACACGGCATCCTACGAGCTGATATATAAAAACTGCCAAATTTGCAAGTCATTCATTCGCTAATGTTGTAAAGTTACAGGATGTACTAACCGGTGATGGATGCTACGCACATTTGAGAAGACAGGCATTGGACAGTGCGTTGTTCGCGATTATATACGTCAAAGAATCAGTCAATAAATACAAGGGGCTGGTCTAATTCACAGCACAAGACTAGAAATGTTAAACTGAATTGAAACAAAAATTTTGATCACAAATAGCTAAAGCTTATATTAACATTGCTCGTGACGATTCTGTAAAAATAGCAATAAGTGTTCTTGACGTATTTAATTAAAAGATTCCTAATAAAAACAATGGCGTTCTGGCCAGTAGTTTGCAGCATGCGATTTTATTCTTTAATGCGGTTGGAATTAAAGCTACGATCTCAACGAGGTATTAATGGGTTGAATGTTACAAAATTCTTGACTTTAATAAGAAAACAAACATGTTGGCAAAGTATATATACAGCAGAATATTGCTTATATTGAGTTTCGGGAACCTATTACGGGTCAGGTTTTCAGCTAGCATTAATTATACGCTTTGTTTCTTGAATAACTCCTAGAAAATTGGTTAAATGCACAATTTGTCTCCGCGGGCTATGCAGGTGCATATCGGATTTCTTACACATAGAATAACAGCAATAACCGGCCCATGTATAGAACAGGGTCGGATCGTTTTCCGGAAGGGCTATAATAGTCAGTTTAAGCTTTAGATTATTTTTTTGCTTAGGCTTCGGCTTAGGCTTAGGTTTAGGAATAGGCTCATTCATACGCTTAGGCTTAGGTTTAGGCTTATGCTTAGGCTTAGGAATATGCATATACTACTGTTCCGGCCCTGTTATACATGGGCCGGAATAACCGAAACAATAAGGTATATACTTGGTTAAAAATACTCGTATATTAATATAATACGTCGTGTAACCTCTTTTTTTCTGTTTAATCCGTCTATTCAACAATCCACTGACTTTTGGCGCAGCCAAGGGGTTGATTCAAGTGTATCAGTTCTTTGCAGGAGGTTTTACTAACTAAACTCTCGTCTTTTTTTGTATTGATTTACCCGCACAAGTCTTTAGAAAGATCTAATATATCTGTAGTGTAATCAATATTTGCCGGTGGCTGATTGGCAGAGACTACAAACTGAGCTTTCGTTAAAAGAAGACAGGTTTTGCGCCATGCGTAATACAAAATTAGTTATACAGCTTTTGTATAAAAACAAAATATTGTTTGTGACAACGCTGCTCTTCTCGTGGACTCGCACGTTTAGTAACATATAACGCAAATATAAACATTGAATAAAACCACAGATTGTAATAGTACCTATACCTTAGCATAAATCCTGAACCTAAACCTTTGTCAAATGCTTACTTGTAAGCTTTTTAAACCTGAGTCTAAGCCTGAGTTTCACATTAGGCTTATCATTGAGAGGGAGTAAACGATGGAGGTATTGCGTTTAACTAAGCCCCAAATGTAAAATGCGCGATCTAATATTTGCTTTATAGCACATTATTTCACAATAGGTAAAACCACGTTCAATCGTACAAGCTTTTGCAGCGAGAAATCGCAACTGCAACTTGCACAAAATACTAGCAGCTGCAAGTATTTTCAAAGGAACATTCTGATTGACCAATCAAGCGGCAGGTACAAGAAATTCGAGCAACTTGCGACTCCGTTCACAGGTGCGAATTAAATTCAATAGCATTAATTCTATTTAATAATTTGCAGCTGCAAGAACTTCAAAGCTGTTTTGTGACCAAACTTGCACATGCAAATTGCACGTGCAAGTTTTTGCTGCAAAAACTTGCACGTGTGAACAGGTCTTAAATATCTTAAGCCAAAGTTGGCAACTTTAATTCGGATGAGTAACATTTTTATTTATCGGAATAAATGTTTGGTCAATACATTTTGCGAGACATCCACTATATTAGTTAGTGTCGCAAACATACAGTGCCGTAGCTGTTCTAATTATCAGTGACTAAATTCAAAATATTCAAAGATTAATTTTAAACTATGCCTGCATCTATAAGACATTTCGCCATATTTAGCCTTGATTTCCCCATACCAACGACACGCCCCTATATTAGTTTCGTGACTCGGCCTGATATTAATAATACTGACTCAAAATAGAAGCATGAACCCCGCCAAGTAAATAATTTCACGAAAATCATGATAAAGAGTATAGTAGACACACATACCGCAGTGGTCACCATTCTTATAAAATGATATTTTCAACGAAGAAAAAAGTGCACCCCAAAAGTCTAGTATGACGTTTAAATGGCTCATTAATCTCAAATGTATACGAACCTTGTATACACAAGCTCGGCATGTTAACGTAGAGCAAATATACTCAGGGGCGCGTACTCAAAAGGGGCAAGGGATATATCCAATCATTAAAGGTTTGAAGACGGTATATAACGGCACTTTGACTTGCATTAGAAGAAACTTTCTGGAATTATAAATTGCAAAAATGAAGTAAATATCCTCTAAAAATAAAATGCTGGCTATACATCTACAGCTTCGTATAAACTCACACAGTGCGTATAAAAGCGGGTTCTTTTTACGAGCGTATTTATGTGCGGCTTGAAAATTGCTAGCGTATACTTGTGCCACTCACTACCCGATTATTTTTCGCAGCAGGGTCACGGAAATCAGTAGGCTAAACGCGTTTTTTATTGTCTCTAAATATTTTTACAAATACTGTTTTGAATTTTCGCAGGATAAACACCAGCAACGGATTGTATGATGCCACTCCTTAAAATGTATATATATTTTCAATTTTATCTACCCCCTGTGCTGTTGCGAAAATGAACAGCGTGCACATAGTAGCATATATAAAGGGCGTTGCCCTGTCATGTAGAGCTACATGAGGTACCTTCCGATTATTTGCAGTTTAAGTATTAAATAATGAACAAAGTTGCCATTAAGGGTGAGGTTTTAATGCATTTTTGAGAGGTTAAATGTTAATCTGATCAAATATACCAGGAAGTTTTATTTTCGTGTACGAAACAGGTTAAAAATAGCCGAAACTACTTTTATGGTTTGTAAATATTATGAGAAACGTAATATTTTTATTTTATGTTTGTTTAGATGCAGTCAGTTCCAGCGACCAGCGATGCTGCAAGCAGTTTGGAATCAGCGGGAGCGCTGACTGTTTTTTATTAGCTTTTAATGGCTCGAGTTTACCTACAGTTATATCAAAGAGTAAAAATTGCAAAAAGAAGCAATTTTCGTAAAAGGATAACAATGGAATCATCTCGTCGCAATATTGTCGGTTGGTTAAAAACAGTAACAAATTGCGCAAAGTTAGTTAAACTCAAACTGAATCGCGTTGATATTCAAACTGAAATTTTGGCCTTTGTTACTTTCAAGTGTGTGCCGTTTCCGGCGGGGCATCAATAGTGCCGGAGAGCAGCATTTTCTACTCCTGTTTGTACATGCGCAAAGATCATTAGGTAAACCTAGTTGTTGTTATTTGTGGGTTTGTTAGCAAGATCGCTTAGTGCGATCGGTTTAAAAAGCCTGCAGCTCCCCATTCTGCTAAAGGTTCTTCCAAATGCGTGGGGTGCGCGGGGGCGGCAGCCGTCTTAATAAAATCAATCAACACAAATTATTGCTGTCCCGTTTTCCGTTTCCTACGGAAATGTTTAGCGCCCCCATTTTCCGTTTTACATTGGGCGTTGGATAGCTGTTCCCCCAAATTTGGCTGGTTCCCCGATTCCAAATTGCAGCTGTGCAGTTTTTAAATTTGACCGAAACATACCTGTCCCGTGTTCCCAGCAAAAATTATAGCTGCTCCGTTTCCCCGTTTGCCCGAAACAGGCCTGTCAAGTTGTTCCTTTTTCCCAGCGAAAATTTGCAGCTGTCCCGTTTTCCAATTTGCCCGAAACAAGCCTGTTCCGTTTTCCTGTTTTCCCATAGAAGAATTGTAGCTGACTTGTGTTCCAATTTGCCCGAAACAAACCTCTCCCGTTTATCATTTGCCCGAAACAAACCTGTTCCGTTTTCCGGTTTTCCCAGAGAAAAATTGTAGCTGTCCCGTTTTCCCATATGCAAGATAGAGCCCGTAATGTTGTCGGCAGGAGTATGCCAATTTGCCTCTATAACACTTCTGAGTCTTGCTGTCTCGCGTTAAAACGGGACACCCCTAAAAGTATTGGCCGAAATTTTTATGATTTTGTTCGGATTCATATGTCGTCAACATTTCAATGATGGCTATACGAGCTTAGTCTGTAAAATTTAAAATAATTATAAGAATATGATACGAAATTCATATATCTAATAAAGCTGCTTTACTGAGATCAGAGATCAGGAAGATCGTAAAACAATGCTGTGAGCATTTGCGCGAAACGTCGCACCATAGCTGCAGGTTAATTTGCTAAACGTTTGATTTAAAAAAAATTAGCATATTTCAGCTTCTCATGACCTCCCCGACTCGATTTTGTTGGTACCGAACAGAGGTGTAGGGGATAAAGATTTTTTACCTGCGCAGCACTTTACCCGCGGAATTTTTAATTTTTTTTACCCGCGGGTATACCGGTGCAAAATTCCTTTAATCACTACCCGCTTTTGTTTTTTCTTCTGTGTTCAATACAGTTGTGTAATTTTACAGTGTATAGATGGTAATCACTCCATGTCAGGGTTGTTGGCCGGAAAAAATTACCGGAAAATGGTTTTTTCATTTTTTCCTTTTCTTTCCAAGGGGGATGGAAAAAATGAAGAAAATGAAAAAATATTAAACGATTCTTAAATATAACTCTTAACTGTTTAGACGACATGTAACTAATTTTTATGCAATACATTAACAGTGACCGTGTGTATGTCCACCAGGACTCATTATATGTCCGAAAAGAGCGCAAATTGCAGCATATGAATATATAAATGGATTTCAGAATTGAAGCTTTGCCATGAGATTCAATGTAAAACTGCATATGCATCTTGTTCGGTTCACTCACCAGGAAAGCTTGCATTTGCCGTAAGATTTAACACAAGGATACGTCTCAACCTCGCTTTCTCCTGAGGTTGCAGCAATTGAGAGGCTCCGATGTCCGAAAAAAACCAAAATTATCTTGGGATTTAATATATACTTAAAAACAAGTGTTACTTGTTTAACTCGCTCTGCTCATGAGTTTATGAGTTTCTGATTTTCTGATAACATTCTCCGATTATTCCACGCCAAAAAATAAATTTTTAAAAAAAGTCGAAGTTTAAGGTCCCAAATTCCTCAATTGGGCTCAAAATTTTTTGTCGAAAAATTATACAAATTATATTATTAGACACAGGTTACCGAGCTAAAACGAATATTGTTAAGTTTCCCAATCAGACGTCTGGCTAGCGAGTTCATAATCTTAGCGAAATACTCTATTTGTGAGGCATACTTACTATGCAACTTTAAACCGCTGTTTGCCGTTTTTATGAAAATTTTAGGCGGGCACAGAATCAGAAATACCCGCGCTTTGAAATTCTCTACCTGCGGGAATACCACCGTCAAAATTTCCTTACCCGTGTTTTTTGTCAAAAAGTTATATAAATTATATACCGTTTGATGCAGTTTGTCGAGCTCAGTTCAAAGGTGTTAATGTTTTTGCAATCAGAAATTGACTAACTTAAGCTCTGCAAGTTTAATCGAATAGCGTAGAATTTGTCAAACTGTTTGACAAAATTATTTTTCAACAAACGTATGACCACAGAGCACAGGCATAATAACCTGACACTATAAATAAGACGATGTACGAAAAATTTCAAACATGCATAAAACCATCACGCGCCGTAATGTTTACCCTTAATCATATGGGCAATTACTTCAACATCAACAGCGAATGATTAGTCCCAAGCTATTTTTGGCTACTGTCATGCTTTACACTCATTGAACTTCAAAAACCTGAGAAAAGCAAAATTAAGGTCCAATTATTTTTCCCATGCATTTGATGCGGAACACATCTCTATGAAATTTGCTTTCTATTAAAATAAACAAGCATACAGCTGGTGAACCTTGACAATTCAAAAGAATTCTAGGATTTATTGGACAAGATAGATTGATATACCAACTCTGTGACAATAATTTTATTAAACTCAAGTATAAGTGGTTGTTTCTACACCCCTTCTAAGTAACTTTTCGGTTTCATCGGCTAGTTTATGCGGGATTCAGGTTATAACCGAGGCAGTCGGGTCACGTTTTGTCACATGTTGATTCGACATCAACATAAATTTTTGTTACCATCATATCACACGGACAGACAAAAGTCGAATATCATGTGATATATCATGTGATATTGCTATCCCAAGCACGGGTACTCGGGTTATCTCAACATACAAGTGTTCGAATGTCACGTGAAATAATCAGACATATTGTTGAATATCATATGATATTCCAAATTTACAGAATATATGATATGATATTCAACAAGACGGATTTGGAGTATCATATGATATTCCATTATGTGGTTTAACACGTATCATAAGACAATCCGGTAAAATTCGAATATTCTCGCCCAAATTTGAATTTGCCCGCCAAAATTTGAATTTTTTCCAAGATTTGAATTTCCCGCAAAAAATTTACTTTTCCCGTGAAACATAATTTTCCCGCAAAAATTTGACTTTTCCCGTCCAAACATAATTTTCCCGCCAAATTTCAAGTTATCCTGCAATAAGTTAAGTTTCCTGCCATAAACCTGACTTGTAAGTATTGTAAAAACCTTTAAATGCCGTTCTGAAAATTTTTTAGCCCCCCTCGCAAAGTACTCTGGCTACGAGCCTGTGTATAGTAGTATAGGGTATATATATTATTTTTGTAAGTGTGGATTTACTGATAACAAATAACTGAAATTTACGTAGCTAGCAATAAGGTTCAATGTATTTTGCTATGGCAAAACTAAATCAAGATAGTTTAGAAGTTACACAGTTTGCAGATCAAACCATAGGCGATAACAATTGCGCCTTAGTCTTCTATTCCATTCTTAACTGGATTCCGTGTTTATACCGTAGAAATTTGCCGTTGTACGGCATAGTCCATGTCAGTCAAGGTAGGAACCGGGACTTTAGACCTTTCAACTAAGCAGCTGGAAAAGCGGGCTAGAGCGGGGATCGAACTCTTAGCCTATGGATCCTTAAGCGAGAACTCTACCACTGCGCCACGTAGCTCGCCTCTCCAACTGCATTTTTCGTCGACTATATACCGACCGTATGCTGCCAGCTAGCACACATACAGTACACTGCACAATATTGCATGTGCACATAACGGACAAGCATGTCTCACATGCTTACATGCCCTTATTTTCAACAAGGCCGTCCCTTGACCGTCCATCCTATTTGCGACTGGATACCGTGTTCATAGCGCGGCAGTTTACCATTGCGCTCACGGCGTGGCCCCCATGTCAGTCAAGGTAGGAACCGGGACTTCAGACCTTTCAACTAAGCAGCTGGAAAAGCGGGCTAGAGCGGGGATCGAACTCTTAGCCTATGGATCCTTAAGCGAGCACTGCGCCACGTAGCCCGCCTCTCCAACTGCATTTTTCGTCGACTATATGCCGACCGTATGTTGCCAGCTAGCACATATACAGTACACTGCACAATATTGCATGTGCACATAACGGACAAGCATGTCTCACATGCTTACAGTCCATAATAAGGTTTTTGAAGCCGCGAGTGAGTCTGGAAGTCCAATGTTCTCACGGGACGCAAAAAATTCAGTTGGACACATTGTGGACTCAGCAGGTTAACATAAAACTTTCGGTCGTATAAAACACAGCCAACTCGAAATAATTAAAAAATACAGCAATTCTAATGTTTAGTAAAAGTCGTATCTGTAAGTATGTGAGGCATGCTTCTCCGGTATGTGCACATGCAATTTAGTGTAATGCACTGTATGTATGCTTGCTGACAGCATACGGTCGACACATAGAGTCGACGAAAAGTGCAGTTGGGGAGTCCGGAATGGTCAAGGGACGACCTTGTTGAAAATAAGGATATGTAAGCATATAAGACATGCTTGTCCGTTATGTGCACATGCGATATAAAGCAGCGCACTATATGTATGCTAGATGGCAGAGTACGGTCAACACATAGAGTCCACGAAAAATGCAGTCGGAGAGGCTGGCTACGTGGCGCAGTGGTAACAGTGTCTGCCTGACACGCAGTAGGTCGCTAGTTCGAAACCACCGTTTCCAGTTGCTTAGTTGAAAGGTCTGAAGTCCCAGTTCCATCCTATGCTGGCATGGGGTCTACGCCTTGAGCGCAATGGTAAATTGCCGCGCTATAAACATGGTGTCCAGTTGAAAATAGGATGGACGGTCAAGGGACGACCTTGTTGAAAATAAGGGCATGTAAGCATGTGAAACATGCTTGTCCGTTATGTGCACATGCAGTATAGTGCAGTGCACTGTATGTATGCTAGCTGGCAGCAGGCAGTCGACACATAGTGGACGGAAAATGCAGTTGAACAGGTAGGCTGCGTGGCGCAGTGCTAGAGTATTCGCTTAAGGATCCGTAGGCTGAGAGTTCGATCCCTGCTGTGAAGGCCCGCTTTTCCAGCTGCTTAGTTAAAGGTCTGTAGTCCCCGTTCCTACCTAGACTGACAGTAACAACTATTAGTATAATTTGACCGAATCCGGATCCATTGCTAATTTGCCGAATCCGAATCTGAACTTTTGTTGCCACTTTGCGCTAAGGCTAATACAAATTGCGCGGCCGCATTGAAAATGCAATAGGACTCAAAAAAATTCGCCTGGACACAGGATATACTTGGGATCGATTTTGAAAAAAATTAGCTTTGTTCCCATGACAGTTTGTTAAATTCGAGTATGTAAGGTTGGGACTGGTAAAAACTAGAATTTTTGAGCGATCCCAAGATGGGTATAGTCCGCATTGCGATAAATGGGGAAACACTGACAATATATTTTTTGGGATGCTCACTGTCTAGTTGCGCTATAAACAAACAGTTCAAGGATTGTGACAAGTTGGATCGGCTAGGGTACGACGGTTTTTGTTCTAAGTTCTTGCAGCTGAAAATGAGGGAGTTTACCATTGCGGTTTTATCGTGGTCACAATGTCATAAGTTAGGTATGCTAATGTACGACGGTTTTGAGCTCTGAGATTTTGCAGCTGAAAATGAGGGGCGTTCTTACGACGTTCCGATCCCATGCCTGACAGATTCACAGATTCTCAGTTCAGCGCGCTACTGCTAAGCCACACCGTTTCACAATCAGCTGCCGAGTTTTCAGGTTTTTTACACCTTATGAGAACCTCAACATTACACTCACATGTATCTTGAATCGTCCATGTTTTTCGGCTGCTGCATATAAGGCGCCACATATGCATTAGTATTTTAATCGATGTGCAGTGTCAGCACGACGTTTATTTTGCCTCCGTGCATCCGCATGTCACAATGATACAGTGCAATATGCATATATAGAACAATAGCCCGAAATTATGATTTTTTGCTTCACTTGCAGTTGCTCTGACTTTTGACAAGAAAAGCTTTTGAACCATGGCCATACGTACGGACCAACAGTATAATGTACATGCAAGAGTATATATACATTACATGCAAAGGCCTATGGCGGCAGTTGAAATGTGAAATCTGGTCGAAATCGGTCAAACATCGTACTTTATGAGTGGCGAAAATCGCTTTCTGGTATAGTAAATACAAATTTCACAAATTATGGAAGAACACAAGTTTACTCTATTCCAGCTTTTTTGTCTAATATAATTGCCTGGTAAACCGGCAAGCAAAATCTTATTATTTCTAAATGCCTACCATTTCAAAAAGATTTCTTAAAGCGAGTTGATAACTGCGGAAGGTGCAATGTGTTCCAATAATTTACCAGTCGGAAGGCAAAACTATGTTGAACTTAATGGGTTAGTAAATTTTGGATATAATTTCTTTTGATGTCTTCCTGCTGCTCGTGAAGCTAAAGCTGTTAGCAAAGACTTGACTTGCAATGTGTGTACTGATGAAAAGAACGCAAATGCAACCTCGTCGTCGTACGGGTACGAATTCATGTGGTCCGGCCCAACGAACGGTAGTGGCAACCATGGTGTCGGTGTAATGGTTGAATGTTCTCTAGCCAAACACATCTTTTCCGTTGCTTACATTTGTCCCCGTTTAATTCGTGTCCGTATAAACGCTAAACCATTGAACATTTGTATTGTCGGTGTGTATGCCTCCACGGACTGCTCGTCCGACGATGATAAAGATCTTTTTTATAATGATTTGAATGCTATGCTCTCGAACATTGCGAAGTCTGACTTTCTAATTGTTGCGGGCGATTTTAATGCCCAGCTTAGTCCTCGCGATCATTGTAAACGCGATAGTATTGGCCCTTTCACCACCGGCCAACGTACGAACAACGGCGACCGTCTAGCGACTTTAATGGGTCGTTTTCGCCTTTTCGCATTGAACACCGCCTTTAAACACAAAAAGTTGCATTTAGCAACCTGGCGTTCGAATCGCAGTAACGCGCTAAATCAGATTGACTATGTTCTTGTACGCGACCGTTGGCGTTCATCTATATTGGACTGTCGTTCGTTTTGGGGTAACGAATGGGAAAGCGACCATGGTTTAATTCGCTGCAGAATACGTCTGCGTTTCTCAACGGTTAAAGCTAAGTCCGCTAGTACGCGTTACAATGTCACGCGCCTCCATTGTTCTGACGTACGTGATGAATTTAACAGTCTCGTTATTCCGAACTGTCCAATAGTCTGGTGTATACCGACAATGTCTCTGTTGACTGTTCTGCGTTTACAAATACCATATCCAAGGTTTGCAAAGAAGTGTTGGGTGTTAAACCACGCCAGGTTAAAATATGGATATCGACCGAAACGCTCGCGCTGATTAATGAACGTCGTTCCAAACCAGGGTGTCGTCGTTTAAGTAATCTTGTCAAACGTTCTATAAACGCTGACTTCGAAAAGAGATGGAACGATTATGCATCTGACGCCGAACGCGCACATCGAACTGGTGATGCCCGCAAACGTTTCCGAACGGTTAAAGCAGTGGGTAGAAAATCCACTAAAACGGTAACTCTTCGTGACGTGTCCGGTGTCATTATCGACAATAAACTCAAAAAGGTCGATCGGTGGAAAGAACATTTCTCCGAGCTATTGAATCGACCGGAGCCCGTAAACCCCTTGCTCCAGCAAAGTCTCGTTTTCGCGCCACCTGTCTCTTGTATCGATACGTGGCCCCCTCGGCTTGCTGAAGTGCGCCGTTTAGTTAAATCGCTCAAGTCCGGCAAGGCCGGCGGTGAGGACGGTATTCCCCCCGAAGTTTATAAACATCGAGGCCTGAAAGTCGTTACCGATCTGACTCATTTATTGAACGGTGTATGAAATCCCTGACTCATTAAGGTTGCTTAATTAATACCTCTGTTTACGAAAGGGGACCCAAGCGTTTGCAAAACTATCGTGGTATAAGTCTTCCTGACATTGCGTCTAAGATCTTGGAAGCGGTGCTTATTGACAGACTCAAATGTTGGCGGGACTTTAATACGCGTGAAAATCAAGCTGGCTTTAGACCGGGCCGCAGTTATATCGACCAGATTTTTACCCCACGACAAGTCATCGAGATGCGCAACGAATTTAACCGTTCCACGTACATTGTTTTTGTCGACTTCGCCGCAGCTTTAGACAGTACTGATCGGGCATGTCTGTGGCGCATCATGTTATCGACTGGGGCCCAGTTAAAATTGTTTCGATGTTCCAGGCGCTTTATCGCTGCACAAAATGCTGTGTTCGCGTCTATGGCACCAAATCAGACTGTTTTGAGGTGCACACGGGTGTCAGGCAAGGAGGTATTTCCTCTCCTATGCTATTTAACTGGTGCATCAGATTGGCTTTTTACTACGGCGCTTTACAGTTTTAATGAATGCGTACTAATTGGCAGTGATACCAGCGAACATTTTGTACTTATGCATCTGACTTTTGCTGACGATATCGCGTTATTAGCCGAATCGCCAGAACAATTGCAACGAATGTTAAACCGTATCTCAGATAACGCGTCCCGCATCTGTCTTATAATTAGTACTGCGAAAACGAAATTGGTGTTGCAACGGCGTCTCTAAACCCATAATTACGGTGGATTCTGAGCCCCTTGAATACGTCGAACAATTTACGTACATCGGAAGTGTTATTTTCCACACCGGGAACAGAACGGATGAAATAAAAGTCCTTATGGGGGAACCACGGCATATCCTTAGCGGTGAAACGCCGCATTTACCTAGCGGCTGTCCGCCCAGTTCTACTATATGCTTGCGAGTCGTGGCTATTGGAAGCAGAACATGAACGTCGTTTTGATGTTTTGACCATCATATGATGCGGTGGATACTTCATGTCTCGTATCTCGACAGGGTCACAAATGCCGAAATCCGTCGTCGTTTCAATATAATCAAAATAATTTCCGCTAGCATTAAACGCCGTCGTTTACAATGGTTTGGCCCTGTCGCACGTATGAAACAGAACATGCTACTTTACATGTCTCTGTTCCACCCTATCCCCCAAGATGAAGCGTGGGTGAGACAGTTCCGCGGCGTTCGCAACACTTGGCGACGTAAACTTTTCAAAGATGTCGATTGCCGACCAGTGCATCGAATTGTGAACCGAAATGCTGCCGCTTTCAAAACTCACCATCTAACGCTTATGAAAGACATTACAATGGACCGATCTGTATATGCGGAGTTGATCGATCGAGTTGTGAACTGCTGATGTCCAATGCGGATATGCAAATGATGATGATGATGATGATGATGACTGTTTGGCGCAAATTTAAAGAAATCGTAAAAATTAGGTCAATATTTTGTATACGCATGCAATATAATAAACAAGTAACAAGTCACGCTTTATTCTGCGGTGTTCTATTGATTCTATTAATGTTCAAACTTATTAATTCGTTTCAAAAAATGGCGTTGCACATTTTCATTATCAATATTGACCAAATTTCTGAATTCAATTTCGAAAGGGACCGTATGTGAGTAATGTACGTACACATTCCTCATAAACAAGCCATGGCTGCTAAAAGCTTTGTAGACCATACCACTACAGCACAACTTGTGGACGCGCGACATACCAAAACAACAGTGATATGAAAATGTTATATAGATCATTTGGTATACACCAAAATCTTTCACACAGTTGCTTACTTTTATAATTTCACGGAATATATAAACGTAACTGCATTTCAATCGAACCCAACATTCTTCGCTTATAATTATGACACACCTTAAGGTTATCGGTATATAACTGCGCACGTATGCTTGATAAATCGTCCGACAAATTGTTTACATAGATTAAAAGTAATATCGGTCCAAGCATTGAACCCTGGGATACCCCAGTTACAACTGAACATTAACCAGAACAGATATCACCTATAGCAGCACGTTGCCTTCGTGCTCTGAAGAAGCCTTCATGTACGTTTAAAAGCATTTCTATAATAAGCTTTTATGACTACAGAAGCAAAAGCTTTGCGCAGGTCAACAATATACGTAACATTAACTTTATCATTATTCCATAATAATTCTAACCACCTTTTAACTAGTTAAAAGTGATGTCAGAATTGATCTTCTTGAAAATCCATCTCAGCCACTGGATGAAAATCCATCACAGCTACTGGATGAAAATGATAATGATAGCGACATCAGTACATTTTATACACCACTGACCGTAAACGAGAACGAATATATATACCAAAATTTGTGCAAAAATTATGTTTGGAAATGGGACGCCAATTTTTTGAATCCCCAGACGTCGTAACACCATCTCAGTTTGCTTAGAGCAAGCTTGGTGCATAAGGACATTCTAAATCTTAGACTCAAGAATGTCTCCATTGTCAGTCTTAAGTACATTGTTTCAGTATCGGTATCAACGGTTTCACCGAGACTTTCGTCCTTGTTTTGGCGCTTTTGTACTGCTGTACGCATTCGATCGTTTGGTTCTATACGGAAAGCAAATATAGGTGCTGTGAACTTTAGTCTAGATATACGTATATATACGTATATATAATATATATTTCCTACTCGCAGACAAAATTAGTGTTATATATTTTGTAAAGGCCAATTGTTAACTGTATAGTAATGTCAGGTGATATAAAAAACGCGTTTGAAGTATTTGATGAAGATAATAAGCAAGCTCTTGGAGAAAAGCATGAATATGGTGCGCAAAAAGAAAACATAGATGCCAAATCTAAGTAAGTTATATTTCACGACAGTTTATTCGTTGACAGATTTTATACCTAGTCTACGTATATACCTGTTATCTTAAAGTTGGTATATATATTTGGATTTGGTTTTGGAAAAGCAGAATCCAGCATTGGCCTGCAGCACAGTATGTTTGTTAAACCGGCATGTCAAGCGGCTGCAGATGTAATTTTATACAATGCTTTTAATATCTAAATGTAGGGATTTGTCTAAGTCAAGATTCGGAATCTAATTCAGCGAAATTGCAAAAGTCTCCGGAATTAGTAAAATCGTGGGTTGGATTCTACCCTGCTTAGGAGGTCGTAAGCGCTTCGCTGCTGAATTTCTGTGGTGCTGTAAATCTCTAAAAATGTTATTCGTAGCACCCGATGCTGACAGTTATCATAGCCAAAGCCGGTTACAGAGGGTCTGCTTGTTTTTGGTATAAATTTAATGGTATCTATTAATATATCTGGTTTCGGTTTCTTATCATATATGATCAGCTGCATTTCTACCTTATCTGACTGGAAAACAGTTCTGAGGGTTCTACAATAGTTTGCAGGGCAGCTGATCTTCTTGGATGCCTCACATCAGGAAAAAAGGCAAAAAGGCGGCATGAGAAAGCACAGGTTGAAGCAGAGACCTTGGATGATTCTGTCGACGAAAAAATACGAAAAACTCGAAATACTGTCGAAGAGGATTTGGGGTAGGATAATCTGTAATTCTTGCTGCGGATGAGATGCTTATATCTATATTAATAAAACTGGAACGACCACCATACGTAATCGGGGCTGTGTTTCAGCACAGGAATAATTTTTTTAACAATGTATAACGGATCGGTCTACAAATGACTCTGTGTATACATTCGCAGTCTGTCGAGTAAAAACTTGCATTATTCACGTAATATAAAAGCTAGACAAAGCTGATGCCTGTTGTTTTTAAAATCGTTATTTTGCTTCAACATAATTCTAGCTCTTTGGAAGCGTTGCCGCGAATTACAATACATACGCTGGAAACCGCGGAAGCTTGTTTGCATGAGGTATGCGTACCTCACGACCAAGAATACATTCCTCTGGTTCAAAGGTCTGGTAACGGTAAATACACAGTAGTTACATTTTACGCACAACATAACCTTTAACTCCACTAGAAACAAATACGGTAGCGTTTTCGGTTTGTCTCGTACGACAAACCTCTTAAAGCTGTAAGTAATAGCTGCGACCAAGCACCCGCGCCGCAGTGTTTAATGGAAACTTTGCGTTGTTACGTTATTTTTCGATGTGACATTTGTATTCACTTTTACAATTAGCCTTTTTAGGTACAGTATATAATTTTATGCGTTATTTTATTTCAGAAATTTGAATGCTTATTTCAGCGGCAAAACAATATCCATTCGTGCTAGATCCGTTTCAAAACGAAGCCATTTTGTGCCTTGATAACAATCAGTCGGTACTTGTATCTGCGCACACATCAGCTGGGAAAACTGTTGTTGCCGAGTACGCATATGTGGCTACGGCCATATTTTTTATTTGTTTGGAATGAAATGAGTAAAGCATGTTGTTGTCAATATTGTTTAGCAGGCCGACGTTTGCAGTGTATTTCATTAGTTTTACAACTTCCCAATGCAATTTTTATTTGGTATAAAACGACGAATATATACGATATCGATTATCCGTAAACGGTTCAATAAAAATACGTTGATTTTTCTATACCACCGATGATGGTAAATTTTTGCAGGACAATGCGTGGTAAGATATTTTTAACTGCTGCATTGTTGCAATTATAGATATGCTATTGCAATGGCTTTACACGATAAGCAACGTGTTATATTCACCAGTCCCATTAAAGCGTTAAGCAATCAGAAGTATCGAGAGATGTATGAAGAATTTACGGACGTTGGTTTAATTACTGGCGATGTAACAATTAATCCTAGTGCAAGTTGTTTAGTGATGACAACTGAGGTTTGTTTTCATTATTTCCGAAGCTTGTATTCTAAAATGTGTGTTTAAACTTATTGTCATCGAACCAAAAAAGCGCGATCTTTAAACTTTACTACGTACATTCGTTGAACTGAATTTACCCTTGGGCAGCTCTTGTTGCACCAAGATTTAGTATTGGTGTGAGCGCCTGTTTTGGTACTTAATAAGTTGGATTTTGCGGCTTGGTATAATGTTTTTGCTTGGATTTTATTCGTGTGGTAAACTTGCGGTATGAAATTTCAAAATAGCCCGAGATATAAAAGTGTCTGCGCTGGGCGGCAAGGTTGCACTGTTCTGATAAACAGTAACAGATTTAAATATTCGTTTTGATTGAAAAATATGAGTGAGCTAACTTGTAATTCAAAACGAGACAAGATTTGCTAAATCCTTAGCTGTGTTAAATGCAGTACAAAATAAATCAGCCTTTGCAGTCTTCTAGTTTTGCATTAGAATGTTGTGAGTGCGCATTTTGGACATAATGTTCTTTGTTTGATTTAGATTTTGCGAAGTATGCTGTATCGTGGTTCGGAAATTATGCGCGAAGTTGGCTGGGTGATATTTGACGAAATTCATTATATGCGTGATAAAGAACGCGGAGTTGTGTGGGAAGAAACTATAATTTTGTTGCCAGATAACGTGCATTACGTCTTTCTGTCAGCTACGGTGCCTAACGCGCGGCAGTTCGCCGAATGGATTTGTTTTTTGCACAAACAGGTACACATTGGCATTGGCGGCTCGCTACATAATTAGCTATACATAAGGCAGCGCCATTCGTTTGAAACTGCAGGTCATTTACGTATGAAAACCGTCGGGCGGCAATGTGCAAAGTGCTAAGGAAATGGTGGTCATACTTTCTGATTCCCAATCGTTCACTGCAATTTATGCTTCGATCGAAATTTTGTCTATAATCAGAGTTCTGTTTCTGTTCCGCCGTTCATCTAAAAATGTCAAGCGAACTCTAATCTTTCAGTTTTTTGATTTAATTATTTATCATCAGTGTTAAAGTTCATTTCGGTAAAGATCGCTTTGTAGCCTGTCTTTATACGGCTGTTTTAGTGCTTCACGTTGTTTTAAAAACTGAGCCGCACTTGGGTTTAATTGAAATAAATGTACCACTTTGACGCCTTTGAATATAAATACCTATTATTGAACGTCGAAGTATGGTGCATGTTTTAGTTAACATGCTTTTTCAGCCATGCCATGTTGTTTATACTGATTATCGGCCTGTTCCGCTACAACACTATATGTTTCCGGCCGGAAGTGAGGGTCTGTACCTGGTAGTGAATGAAAAGGTATGAAATACGTTGGGTGTTGGTGTTGTTTCTGTTTCTGCAGCAAAATTTTGCATTGTAAACTTACACATTTGCTTTTTTCTACATTCTGTGCGTGAGACAGTTCAAACGTATAGTGGTATTATGTACAACTTTAAGGGCGAGTTTCGAGAAGAAAATTTTAACACTGCTATGGACATACTGGGCGGTGTTGGCGAAGCCGGCAAAGGTGACAAACGCGGCAGGCGTGGAGGGACTTCAGGTAAGTCTGTCTGTTGTGGAATCTTTTTCGTTCATAGCTTGTCTTTACGACAAAGTTTATAACCAATTTTTGCAGTATTTTGTAAAACTGTTCAAAGTAAACTGCTGTGGTTTTAATTATCCTTGTTTATAGATATATCAATAAGAGATAGCCCGAGCTATGAATATAAGATACCCGAGCTAAGTGCTTTACTGATATTTTGATGACTACTAAACTTAGTTAAGCTTTGTCTACTAAGAAACACCATGTATTGCTCTACAGCTGAACTTGTAGGCTATTTAGTCGGCACCGTTTGCTTACTATCTTAAACGCCTCGTTTGTTAAGTTTACTTCGTGAAATTCTAAAATAAAATATGGGACTGTCAGTGCTATTCCTATAACATTACTGTTTGCCATTTGCACATCAAAGTAACCATTAAGAGGTCCATATCTCATTATGGTCGTTCGCTGTGCAAAATTATGGCCAGTTTTTGGTGTTTTATGGTTAGTCGCAATTTGCTGCTAATATGTACCAAAACCGAACAAATTAATATTAGTAACGTAGGTTGTGTGTTCGACAATCAAATAACTGATATGCGGGTTAGAGTGTTTTGAATTTCATGTTGTAGTTGTAGTGTTCAATATTCTAAAAAGATGAACTGGCATTTGAATTAAACAGTGACATTCATTAATTATACATGCGATCTGTGAAGGGGTGTCAAATGGTTTTAATACGATGACGCACTACTTGTGAGGTCAGTTTAAAGTCTGTGTTTATTCGGACTAATCAGTGAGATACAAATTGAGTAATGTTTGTTTGTAGGCGAGTCTAACATCAACAAACTGGTAAAGTTAGCAATGGAGCGAAATTTAGCGCCCGTGATTGTGTTTAGTTTTGCTAGAAAAGAATGTGAAATTTATGCTAAGCAAAACGCGAAACTGGAACTGAACAGTGGTAAGTTTTTGTTGTCATCGTTGTAAAAGACTTTAATTTCAATATTTCTAGTGCTGGAAGCAGTTATTGTAATTTATTTTTTGTATGATGTTTTGCGAAGTTTGTTATAAGCCAGAGCTATTGTTAATTTTGTATTGTGTTTTAGCAGAGGAACAGAAATTGGTCGAGGAAGTGTATAAAAACGCAATTGACGTACTATCAGATGAAGATAAGCAACTAAGTCAGGTAAGGTACAACAGAGTTCTAATGACATAGTCCAGAGCCCTAAAGAAATAATTACTCCTCGAAATTTTTATTTATTTTCTAAACATTGCTTCGATTTTAATATTTTGGATCAGATTGTCTCTATTTTCGATCATAAAGCTGATTTTAAGAATTTAAAACAAAGATGCAGTTTGTTACATTCCCACCGACATTGCATCGCTGCATGCTGCCATTACGATAAATACATGTTAGATTAGACTTAACGTGTGTTGCGGTAAAAATCTGATCGCTCGATTTATTATTTTGCTGGCTTATTGTATCTCAGGTCATCGAGTTTTTACCCTTGCTTAAACGTGGAATTGGTGTTCATCATTCCGGGTTACTACCGATTTTAAAAGAAACGATAGAAATATTGTTTGGTGAAGGATTAATAAAGGTAAGCAGTGTTGTATTTTTTATTTCTCATGTTATGAATGATGTAGTCCTCAGTATTTCGCTGTGATTAAATGAGAGTTGATTTTACGTTTTGTTTAACAAACTTAGGCGTTTTATCCAAATATATCGCTTAATATTTTTTGGTGTACGATAGTTTCTTAACCGCTGAAAATTTACATCACTAAGGGGTGTTAAAATTTATCGCTACATTGTAGGCTTGTTACAGTACCGTTGCTTCATTTCAATGTCCAATTAATTAATACATGGTAAAATTGATTGTATTTTTAAAAAATGAAAGTTAATTTTTGAATAAAATATGTTTGTTCTATAGGCTTTATTTGCAACTGAAACATTCTCTATGGGCCTGAATATGCCAGCGAAGACTGTCCTGTTTACGTGTTGTAGAAAGTTTGACGGCAAAGATTTTAGATGGGTATTCAGATTGTGATTTTTCATTTGCTTTTATGGTTTCCTATTGCAAGAATTAGAATTGTAACTGTATACCAACCGAGTTAACTGCAGGTTCGCGTTGTCAACGCTCCTATTTTGGTCGTTTGCATTGTTTTGTTTTTATTTCAATTTAGTTGCCATGTGTTAACTGGCACCAAATGATTTAGAAAAGGTATTTGTAAAAAAGTTATTGAGAGTAGCAAAATTCCGAGCAAAGCTCGGAGTTTCGCGAAGCGTTTTTATGTTTTGTACTTGGGGGTCGAAAAGTGGATGTCCGTTCGTCTGTCCGTCCAAAAGAAATCCCAAGAACCGCTGAACCGATTTTGATAAACTTTTTCGTTTGAAAGCCAATTATCCTGTGGTGTTCACTTCGCATTGGTGTTTTAAAATTTTAAGCCGTTTATTAGCTACAGGCTATTTTGCATGATTAGTTAAGCCTAAATTATTACTTTTGACATTATTTCACTAATTATTAGGGTTAAAAGCAATAGAATTTCAGCAATAAAGGTTCTTTTGTGCGGGGAATCTGAGTAAATTGTTCACAAACATCCAAACCGATAATTGAATAGTGAGCTAATAGCTAACTTGCGCATTAGCTTAATTAATAAGCCTAAATTAGGACTTCTTAAATTATTTTATTAATTATTAGGCTTACTGAAGGTTTTTGGGTGCGAGGAATCTGAATAGATTGTTTACAAACCTCTAAAAATGGTAAATGAACGGTTAGCTAATAACTAATTTGCACTTTAGCTTAATTGCTTGAATGTGTTCGAGCTCCGCTTAATACATGCAATCCCACTACGATTATTTCAGGTATGTTGACAATGTCAAAATAAAAATTGCGTTCGCTCGAAATAGGCTTTGAACGAAATTTTGGTTTAAATTGCACAACAGTGATTAGGGATGTGCCGAAATCAAATTTTTTGCCGATACCAAAATTTTTGCCGATGCCGAACCGATGCCGATTCCAACTTTAGTAAACCATGCTTAATAAGCAGATACAATACTACATTACATTATTATATGAAGGCTTAAACTCTAACCATCATAAACGATCATAATCTTATAAGAATGGTTAATTTCAATTAATTTTTTAAACACAAACGCAAGAGAGATAACAATTTTCCTGAGCAGACACACTGATGTGCGCCCAGAAATGAAATTGATCATTCCAACTGATTTTTATGTGCAAAAAGCATCGGCAAAGAATCGGCAATTTTTTTGCAGTGCCGATGCCGATACTCACGAAAAGTGCCGATTATTACCGATGCCGATTAATCGGCACATCCCTAACAGTGAAGCCCTGTATTTTCAGATTTCTTCTGGGGAATATATTCAAATGTCAGGTCGTGCAGGTCGCAGAGGTAAAGACGACACTGGAATTGTGATCCTGATGGTCGATCAGCAAATTTCGTCGGACGTAGCGAGGAATATTATCAAAGTTAGTCTGGTTTACTAGAGCAATAGTGAGATAACTCATTAACAAGAGAGTGCAACTGAGTGCATCCTGTATAGGGAAGAATGTACCAAGCACGCGTCGAGTTTTTTGCCGCCCCTCATATATGGCATCAGCGATTTATTGTTCAAAGTTTATGTTAAGTGTGTAGGTGCGTCCCGATAAAATTGACCTGATATTATGTAAGTTTAAAATTTTAAAATGTAACGCGCGTTGGTACACTTTAAAATGAAACGAGCGCTGGTACATGTTGTACCACGCAAAAATAGGGAAGTTGCATACTTTTATTCAACGATTCGTTATCGTCGTGCAATTTTTGGCGAAACGTTTCCACTTTGTTGATGGCGGTGTTAATTATGACACTAAAATTAATGTATTTCACACTATGTAGCGAATTTTCATGCAACTACTTGGTGCGCTAATGAATTAGCACATTAAATGTTAGAATTACAGCATTGGTGCGTATTGTCAGTAAGTGGGTCCGAGTTTCGGTCAATACGCGTACTCCTCACTACGGCTGATATAATTTTTTCATTTTTGTTTCTAAAAAGTCAGCTGTATACAAAAGATTTCGGACGTCGACCCGCATGACCGCATCTGGGTTACATTAATTCAAAAATAAATTTAGTGTATAGTGTTTTTGTAAAAAATATTCTTTGTATGCATTGTGCATTCAGTGTTAACGACTGAAAGTGTTATAATTTATGCCGTTAAACGGGTTAGGTCAGAGTTGTGTTTACTGTTTTAGGGGCAACCGGACCCACTGGTATCACAGTTCCGACTGACGTATAACATGGTTTTGAATTTGATGCGAGTTGAAGGCATCAATCCTGAATTCATGCTAGAGCGTTCGTTTCATCAGTTTCAAAATTACGCGAAACTCCCAGAGTTATACGAAAGTATGTTTTGCCATACTGCGTTCGATATGGTTTTTAAAAATGTACTATCGTGTATAAATACTTTCTTTTGCCGACGTATAGATGCAAATTATGTCGGATAAAATGGTTTAAACAGTGCTTTGCCTTATGGCAATCTAACAAGCCTGAGTGTTTTTGGAATGAAGTTGTGTATTGAGTGAGGTAATTGCACGCAAAGCAAACTGACACAAGCTCAGTATGACGGCTTTGCTACATTATTTTCTAATAGTATTGGAAGTCTTAAACGGATAATATAACATGCGTATACACACCGTTATTAGAATACTAATACCGCTATATATTTCTAAAATTCAAGCAAGAATATCCAACTCAATTCGTATGAGATTATAGTACAATATTCAAAGTATAGGTACGTTCTCAAACACCCGTTAACGAGATACGATACTCTGATTTTACTGATAGCGTTTATCGATATACCAGTTTATCAGTGATATTTTGCTTTAAATTTCGATTCCTTTTTAGATGTAGAAAAAGCGAAAGCCGAATTCGAAGCGATAGAGGTCCATCAAGAGCTTGCGGTCGCGGGCTATCACAAAATTGTAACTCAAATTGAGAAGTTTGAGCAAAACTTGCAGGAAATAATAACAAAACCAATTCACATGGTTCCTTTTATGAACAGAGGGCGGATGGTGTATATCAAATGTGAAGATCAAACGTTTGGCTGGGCTGTGATCTTATCGATCAGGAAAAAGGTCAATATGTCAGATGATCCACTGCTTTGTGGTGATGAAACAGTGGAAGCAGATGTCTTAGCTGAAATCGACCCAGCGAGTATTGGTAGCGCGACTCCTAGTGCTCCAAGAAAAAATGGTCCGCGACAGATGGAAGTGAGCGTTTTTAGGTTATGACACTTAGATATTATCTTTCTTTTTGGCTTGCTAACGAGTATTGATTACGAGCACAGCGCAGAATCGTGCAAAATATTAATAGACTATATTATTGTCGTTTAAAAGATTTTCTTTGTTACAAGTTTTTGAATTTTTAAATGTGCATTACTTTTAACAGTAAAATTAGTTGTAATATTACTTTGTAATTTGCACATATGATGTTTCTACTGTATATGGCTTGTCATTATCATCATTTAGTGGAATGAATAAGGCCCATACATATCCTGGTTTTCCTATTCACTGCGCTACGTTAATTATCACTGCAGTTTGTAGTTTGAAATTCTACTTTCAGATTATTCCTGTTATGATACGTGCTATCGGAAAAATCAGTCAAATTCGGTTAAATTTGCCTGACATATTGTCGCTTGAATCGCGAGAATCTGTCGTTAAAATGATCGCCGCTGTTCACAAACAGTTTCCGGATGGCATTCCGTTACTGGATCCAGTTAAAGACATGATGATTCAAGACATCGAAGTGAAGCAAATTCAAAAGGTACGCAAATTGTAATGTATACGGTGGCAGAGGCGTGCACTTGGATGCAAACGGGATTCCAATTCAGGATGTATCTATTGCTATGTGATTTGTACTAATTTTGATTGTGATGTAACGTTAATAGATGTAAATGGTAAGCCTTAACAGTGCATCCCGACTGAAAAAAAACAGAATATAATTGTAAGATTTAAGGATATTAGCTTGCCGTCGGGATTTTCTATTTCAGACTCTAGTTTAAGTTTTCCTTGCTTTAATTCCAGTAACACTACTTTCGTTTTGCACACTGGTGTCCAGCGTAAAAGATTTTTTCTGGGATTAGGTCTAGGTATTAATCGGAGCGTATAAAGCTTGTTGCTATTCAGCATCTCTGTGCCCAATAGCGCCGGCTTATGGTAAATGTTATGTTGTACGAAAAATAATTGTATTAAGCATGATTATAGAATATTGAAGAATGTCAACAACGACTTAAGTCCCACCCTCTGCAAAACGACAGTGATTTAACTAATTTGTATGATCGATTCAAAGATAAATTAAGTGTAAGTTTGAAACAAAAAATTATTTGTTGGCAAATTTTGTTGCAGCCGAAGTACCATCGAATCCACGATATAACGTAACTACTTCAATATATGTGGCACTATTTTTAGAACCGCGATTTGCTTATAAGCTTTTAGTCCGACTTGTTTGCGTGTGGTGATGTTAAATGAGGTGCCAAGCACGTACACTACGTATGTACATAACGTTTAGAAATATAAATCAATCCACTGGAATCTTCAACTCCATCTTTCCTTAATGTGATTGGGAACGCTGGCATTGTGTTAATTGATACGCGTGCTAGACAAGTACATTCTTTTCTGTACAACCTATGACGCGTGCATGCTTTGTTTTTAGAGCATTCGCTACTCTTGGTTATCCTGGTTATAGTTAAAATTGCTTTTTACTGATTTTCTATGTTGATTCAAGCATGATGATATAATTTGTGATATTTAACGCCGTTTTTTAAAATGCTTTAGGCAGAACAGAAGTATAAGCAAGCACGCGTAGAGCTGAAGAAAGCGCGTTCTTTACTTCAACTGGATGATCTAAAATGTCGAAAACGCGTATTGCGCAGGTTACAGTATGCAACTGCACAAGATGTAATCACAACTAAAGGCAGAGTGGCATGTGAAATTTCTGCGTAAGTGAATGGTGTGATTGTAATGGAAGCCCAGGTCACTTTTAGGGGAGTAGCGTTTTAGGCTTCACCCTAATTGTTTGCGTAGGCTTAGTTTTAGACTTATCCTTATGCTGATGCTTAGATTAGGTTTAGGAATATACTTTTGCATATTTCATGTTATCTAGAATTGTATGGCAAGGTGCGTAATTATTCTTTATTTCACTAGTGCAACATTACGGCTTTTTGTATACTAATTCCCACGTTTGAACCAATTAACAATTTATTATATCGATTATTTCAAGTGTGATGTCTTGGTAGTATTTTATTCAGTAAATGGGGTGCGTTTTCTTTTATAGTGGTGAAGAGCTTTTGTTGACAGAAATGTTGTTTGATGGCACTTTTAACGATCTCAGTGTACAACAATGTGCTGCGTTGCTATCGTGTTTTGTATGTCAAGAGAATGGTGAATTACCAGAACTGGCCGAGGATTTATCAGGAATTTTAAGAAAAATGCAGGTTAGAATTAAGTTTGTAACTTTGTTTAATGTATCTCGATGTACTTTAATTAGTGTATGATTTACGGTTGCGCTATACTTTACTGTGCTGAACGCCGCCATGCATTGCTAACAAGAATATAGAATATATTTGTTTGGCGACGCGCGGTAATTTTTAATTAAAAATTTTACGGCGGCGCGCGGCGAGTGTGGCGGAATCCTTAGATTTCAGGATCATTATCGACTTTGCATGCTACATAAATTTGTATTTAAGAAAAAATATCGGATGAACTGAAGTTTGTAAAGCTTTGTGTTAATTTCGTAACTTTATTTCACTTCGAACAATTCCAACATATATGTAATGAAAAATTGAGATATATATGCCTGACTTATAACTAATTTTGAGCGTAAAAATAATTTCTGTTCGGAAACGGAAACGGATATCCGGTTACACCATGGTAATAATGTTTAACACGCAAAATGTTACATTATTTTGTTTTATAGGAAACAGCTCGGCGAATTGCAAAAATAATTGTTGAAGCGAAAATTACGCTTGACGAAGAACAGTTTGTTGAAAAGTTCAAACCAATATTGATGGACGTTGTGAAAGCGTGGTGTTCTGGAGCGACGTTTGCTGAAGTTAGCGAAATGACTGATATGTTTGAAGGTATGCTACTTTGTGTGGTAAACAGGGTCTAAACGGATAGTAAATTTAACGAAAACAAACAGTGATCAAAATAACGAAAACTGAAAAGAATAAGGAAGGGTGTAACCGGATATCCGTTTTCAGTAAATATCGGTATCCGTTTTCGTTGTACAAATACCAAAATTCCGTTATTTTCACGCTCAATATTACTTATAAATCACGTAACATCTCGCAACTTTTCATTACAGATAAGCCGCAATTGTTCGAAATAAAATAAAGTCACCAAAATCTTAAAAATTTCGGTTCATCCGCCATATGTATAGCCTTAGGTGTCGACTTAGGTGTTTAAAAATTAATGTTTATTCTTCTTCTGCTTCAAAGCGACCGTTAGTTTTTATGGACCAACGAACAATTGTTGCAGGTGTATTTGATTTATATTGTAGCATTATTTGTCACGCAGTCGCAAGTGTGGGCTTCTGTGGTACATGTATACTAGTTTTGTATCGTCAAACTGTACTAATTATTTACTGATTATATTTCTTTAAGGAAGTATAATTCGAACTATGAGAAGGTTAGAAGAACTAATTCGCGAAATGTGTGGAGCGGCGAAAGCCATTGGAAATGCTGAACTTGAAAAGAATTTTGCCGAAGGTGAGCAGAATTTTTTGAGGTTTGTTGGAAAACAATATTGTATGAAGTTTCCGGTAGTTTACGAGTAAAGACGATGTTTTTAAGCTGAGGTCATTTGCAGGTACAGTCGGTATGAAGATATACGTAAACAATGAAGCTTCAAACACATTGTGAAAAATTTTTAAATGCTATTCAACTTGTGAAAAACTTCCCATGATTCTGGGGTGAGCTGTTACATAATATTGCAAAAATGCAGTAAAATGTTTTATTAACGTTTTCAAGGATACGGACGCAACGACTTGTTTAGTCTGCGACGCTTTATAAAAAATTGTATAATTAATTTCAGCTATTGTACGGATAAAACGAGACATTGTATTCGCAGCTAGCTTGTATTTATAACTGAAGCACTGATTTGATATTAACTCATTTGCTTGTTTTTTACTGCAAGATCTGTTGATATTGTTTGTGGTTCTAAAACCCTACTTGAGCATTTTTTAGCAAAATACTTGATCAATTTTTCGTTTCTAAAACCCTTAAGCTAAGTAAATACTTCGCTGAATAAATGCGGCTTAGTAGTGACCAAGCATTTCAGCGAACCAATCTTGGCTGATTGGATTGACAGAGTGAGCGTACTAGCGTAACCCTTTATGACATAGAAGCTTGACGCTCGAGCCCTAGGGGGCTCTCACGTCTTGTGGTGATTTAGTACCATGTATACGAGTCGCAATTGTCAAACACTACGATATATTACTTAACATATACACTGCACTGAGTTGTCTTAGATTTTAAAATGATTACTGTATATATTCTGTATTTGGCCCATGTATAAGATCAGGAGGGGACCTGGACCATTGTGTTTTATAAAATGTTGATTTATATATACTTAGTAAAATTGACAAAACCGAACAAACCGATAATTATGGCCCCGGATATATGGATATTAAAAATATGCGAATATGTATATGAAAAGAAACGTGTAAAAAAATTTCACCACTAAAGTAGCTGAAACTGACGAAAAGAAATTCGGTATTCAAACCTGAGCCAAAATATTGAACCAAATTCCTGCGTGATTATTAGCCTTGACTCGTGTATACTTTTCTGCCGTCCCAAAATACCACCGCCTAGGTCATAAAACTGTTAGCTTTTCGCAATCCATCATTGTGCTTAGCTTTAGATTTACGCTACGGTTTATGATTAGGCTAAGTTTAAGTTAGGCAGAGCTCCGGGTTAATAGCATAGGTTTCGAATTAGGTTTAATTTGACGCAGGATCTAGCGCAGGCTTGAAAATATATTTTGGCCATTGCCTTAGGTTTGTACTTAACCCTTTATCACATGAATATTTTCTATTTCCCCTACGACCTACTTTTTATACCATCACCACTCAGCTATAGGAGCTTGACGCTCGAGCCCGAGGGGGCTCTCACGTCTTCTGGTGATTTAGTACTATGTATACGTGTTGCAATTGTTGAACACTGTGCGATACATACTATTTAACGTTTATACACTGCGCTGAGTTGCCTATGTTCAACTCAATGTGAGAAGGGGTTATAGATAGTAAACTGAAAATTTTTCGCTTAACCCTTTATCACATGAATATTTTCTATTTCCCCTGAGACCTACTTTTATGCTAGGATTCGAACTCCAGAGACTGGAACGGGTGGCTTATACTATTACCACTAAGCTATATAAGCTTGACGCTCGAGCCCGAGGGGACTCCCACGTCTTGTGGTGATTTAGTACTATGTATACGTGTTGCAATTGTTAAACACTGTGCGATATATTATTTAACGTATATACACTGCTCTGAGTTGCCTATGGGCAACTCAATGTGAGAAGGGGTTAAGCTTAGGCTTTGGCTTTAGGTGTGGGCTTCGGTTTCAGCATAGATAAGATTTTAAATGACCCTTGAGCTTAGGTTTACGATTAACCTTGATAGGCACAGGGTGTAACGTAAGCGTAGGCTTAGATCTTGGATTTATCATTTGAAATCTAACGTTACTCTCGACTGTAATGAACAAAAAATTTGCATTCGTAAAAATATAGCACGTAATACTGTAGTAACCCGAATAAGAGGGTCTCTCCATCAAAAATCAATAGGAGTCTGTATCCCTAACAAGTGTCCATAAAAGCCCATAGACTCCCTAAACCCTAATTAGTCCATAAATATCCAATCATCCCTAATTGTAATGCTGAAATATATGACTCCAGAACCAAATAAAGGTGAGTTCGAAACGTTAATACATATTTAACCCCTTCTCGCATTGAGTTGCCTATAGGCAACTAATCGCAGTATATATACGTTAAATAATGTACATCGCACCGTGTTTAACAATTGCAACACGTATACATAGTACTAAATCACCACAAGACGTGAGAGCCCCTTCGGGCTCGAGCGTCAAGCTCCTATAGCTGAGTGGTGATGGTATACGCCTCCCACTCCATTCACCGGAGTTCGAATCCTAGCATAAAAGTAGGTCTCAGGAGAAATAGAAAATATTCATGTGAGAAAGGGTTAAGCGAAAAATTTTCAGTTTACTATTTATAACCCCTTCTCGCATTGAGTTGCCTATAGGCAACTAATCGCAGTATATATACGTTAAATAATGTACATCACACCGTGTTTAACAATTGCAACACGTATACATAGTACTAAATCACCACAAGACGTGAGAGCCCCCTCGGGCTCGAGCGTCAAGCTCCTATAGCTGAGTGGTGATGGTATACGCCTCCCACTCCATTCACCGGAGTTCGAATCCTAGCATAAAAGTAGGTCTCAGGGGAAATAGAAAATATTCATGTGAGAAAGGGTTAAGCGAAAAATTTTCAGTTTACTATTTATAACCCCTTCTCGCATTGAGTTGCCTATAGGCAACTAATCGCAGTATATATACGTTAAATAATGTACATCACACCGTGTTTAACAATTGCAACACGTATACATAGTACTAAATCACCACAAGACGTGAGAGCCCCCTCGGGCTCGAGCGTCAAGCTCCTATAGCTGAGTGGTGATGGTATACGCCTCCCACTCCATTCACCGGAGTTCGAATCCTAGCATAAAAGTAGGTCTCAGGGGAAATAGAAAATATTCATGTGAGAAAGGGTTAAGCGAAAAATTTTCAGTTTACTATTTATAACCCCTTCTCGCATTGAGTTGCCTATAGGCAACTAATCGCAGTATATATACGTTAAATAATGTACATCACACCGTGTTTAACAATTGCAACACGTATACATAGTACTAAATCACCACAAGACGTGAGAGCCCCCTCGGGCTCGAGCGTCAAGCTCCTATAGCTGAGCGGTGATGGTATACGCCTCCCACTCCATTCACCGGAGTTCGAATCCTAGCATAAAAGTAGGTCTCAGGGGAAATAGAAAATATTCATGTGAGAAAGGGTTAAGCGAAAAATTTTCAGTTTACTATTTATAACCCCTTCTCGCATTGAGTTGCCTATAGGCAACTAATCGCAGTATATATACGTTAAATAATGTACATCACACCGTGTTTAACAATTGCAACACGTATACATAGTACTAAATCACCACAAGACGTGAGAGCCCCCTCGGGCTCGAGCGTCAAGCTCCTATAGCTGAGTGGTGATGGTATACGCCTCCCACTCCATTCACCGGAGTTCGAATCCTAGCATAAAAGTAGGTCTCAGGGGAAATAGAAAATATTCATGTGAGAAAGGGTTAAGCGAAAAATTTTCAGTTTACTATTTATAACCCCTTCTCGCATTGAGTTGCCTATAGGCAACTAATCGCAGTATATATACGTTAAATAATGTACATCACACCGTGTTTAACAATTGCAACACGTATACATAGTACTAAATCACCACAAGACGTGAGAGCCGCCTCGGGCTCGAGCGTCAAGCTCCTATAGCTGAGTGGTGATGGTATACGCCTCCCACTCCATTCACCGGAGTTCGAATCCTAGCATAAAAGTAGGTCTCAGGGGAAATAGAAAATATTCATGTGAGAAAGGGTTAAGCGAAAAATTTTCAGTTTACTATTTATAACCCCTTCTCGCATTGAGTTGCCTATAGGCAACTAATCGCAGTATATATACGTTAAATAATGTACATCACACCGTGTTTAACAATTGCAACACGTATACATAGTACTAAATCACCACAAGACGTGAGAGCCGCCTCGGGCTCGAGCGTCAAGCTCCTATAGCTGAGCGGTGATGGTATACGCCTCCCACTCCATTCACCGGAGTTCGAATCCTAGCATAAAAGTAGGTCTCAGGGGAAATAGAAAATATTCATGTGAGAAAGGGTTAAGCGAAAAATTTTCAGTTTACTATTTATAACCCCTTCTCGCATTGAGTTGCCTATAGGCAACTAATCGCAGTATATATACGTTAAATAATGTACATCACACCGTGTTTAACAATTGCAACACGTATACATAGTACTAAATCACCACAAGACGTGAGAGCCCCCTCGGGCTCGAGCGTCAAGCTCCTATAGCTGAGTGGTGATGGTATACGCCTCCCACTCCATTCACCGGAGTTCGAATCCTAGCATAAAAGTAGGTCTCAGGGGAAATAGAAAATATTCATGTGAGAAAGGGTTAAGCGAAAAATTTTCAGTTTACTATTTATAACCCCTTCTCGCATTGAGTTGCCTATAGGCAACTAATCGCAGTATATATACGTTAAATAATGTACATCACACCGTGTTTAACAATTGCAACACGTATACATAGTACTAAATCACCACAAGACGTGAGAGCCGCCTCGGGCTCGAGCGTCAAGCTCCTATAGCTGAGTGGTGATGGTATACGCCTCCCACTCCATTCACCGGAGTTCGAATCCTAGCATAAAAGTAGGTCTCAGGGGAAATAGAAAATATTCATGTGAGAAAGGGTTAAGCGAAAAATTTTCAGTTTACTATTTATAACCCCTTCTCGCATTGAGTTGCCTATAGGCAACTAATCGCAGTATATATACGTTAAATAATGTACATCACACCGTGTTTAACAATTGCAACACGTATACATAGTACTAAATCACCACAAGACGTGAGAGCCGCCTCGGGCTCGAGCGTCAAGCTCCTATAGCTGAGTGGTGATGGTATACGCCTCCCACTCCATTCACCGGAGTTCGAATCCTAGCATAAAAGTAGGTCTCAGGGGAAATAGAAAATATTCATGTGAGAAAGGGTTAAGCGAAAAATTTTCAGTTTACTATTTATAACCCCTTCTCGCATTGAGTTGCCTATAGGCAACTAATCGCAGTATATATACGTTAAATAATGTACATCACACCGTGTTTAACAATTGCAACACGTATACATAGTACTAAATCACCACAAGACGTGAGAGCCGCCTCGGGCTCGAGCGTCAAGCTCCTATAGCTGAGCGGTGATGGTATACGCCTCCCACTCCATTCACCGGAGTTCGAATCCTAGCATAAAAGTAGGTCTCAGGGGAAATAGAAAATATTCATGTGAGAAAGGGTTAAGCGAAAAATTTTCAGTTTACTATTTATAACCCCTTCTCGCATTGAGTTGCCTATAGGCAACTAATCGCAGTATATAT